>CM074948.1:10076016-10093410 GCA_037577455.1 Pangasius macronema | reverse complement strand
ATACTACATATACAGTAACCGCATATACCTGATCATACTACATATACAGCAACCGCATATACCTGATCATACTACATGTATAGTAACTATATATAAATGATATATAAATACATTATACATTAGACAGAGAAGGTTTTTTTTAGCTTATTAATAATAAAAGCATCTCATGGAAGTACATTTTTAAAATTTCACCAATATAATTGATAGAAACTTTTTAACAACAAGAGTAAATTGGACAAATGTAGATTGAAATTGGGTCATTTTACATTCTATTAACCTGTTAACCAATTCTATTAATTCTGCAATATTCTGGTACTCCTATCAAAATGCAGAAATCTGGAAAGTTGGTTGATCATTTAAAATATTAAGCTGCACTATATTTAAAATACAGTGGATATAAAAGTGTATACACCCCTGTTAAAATTGCAGGATTTTGTGATGTAAAAAATAAAACCAAGATAAATTATATCAGACCTTTTTCCAAATTTAATGTGATATACAGTAGCAATCAATAAAATTCAAGCTTCTGTAAGACTTTCTTAACATCATCTTGGTTTCATCTGACTTCTAAAACCATGGTCTGCAAAGAGTTTACAAATCATGTACAGGATTGCACTGTCAAAAGTTATCAATCAGGAGAGGGGTACAAAAGAACTTCCAAAACATTAGATGTACCATGGAACACCTGGAAAGCATATCATCAACAAGTGGAGAAAATGGGACACCACAGTGACATTAATTAGAACAGGACATCCCTTCAAAAATTGACAAAAGAACAAAATTTATCCAGGAGGCTGCCAAGAGAACTACAGCAACATTAAAGGAGCTGCAGGAATATCTGGCAAGTACTGGTCACTCAGTGCATGTGACAACAATCTCTAGTATTCTTCACATGTCTGGGCTGTGGGGTAGGGTGGCTAGACAGAAGCCCTTTCTCCCAAAAATAAAAATCCAAGCCCACCTAAATCACCCGAAACCATGTGACAAAATATTTCATGGTCTGATGAGTCCAAGGGAGAACATTTGGGAATAATTCTAAAAGATTTGTTTGGCACGAAAACAAGAGAACTAATCACGCAAAAAACAACATACCCATGAAGCATGGTGTTGGCAGCATCATGTTATGGCGCTATTTCTCTTTAGCTGGGACTAGAGCGCTAGTCAGGATAGAGTAAACCATGGATATCTCCAAATGGCAAATTTAGTTTGGCACAAAACCTGCAGACCTCTGTTAGACAGCTGAAGAGGAGGAAAAATTTCATGACAACCCAAAGTGCAAATCCAAGTCAACAAAGGAATGGCTTAAGAAGTAGAAGAAGAAGTAGAAGAAGATTGTAATGGCCCAGATCTAAATTCTATCTAAAATGGAAGTGGAATGACTTAAAGAGGGCTGAGCACTGGCGATCCTCTTGGAGTTTGTTAGATTTGGAGCATTTTTGCAAGGAAGAGTGGAATAAAATCAAGATGTGCTAAGCTGATTCTTAACTAGAAATACTGAGTGCTGTATTACAAGCAAAATGTGCTTTAACAGATATTAATATTAGTCAATGGGTGTGCACACTTGTGCAACCAGGTTATTGTATATTTTTTTCTTTTTCCCTCTTTCAAAATGTTCCTTTTTTGAAAAAGTTTTTTTTGTTCATTTCTATTTTTTACAAAAACTGTAATTTTAACAGGGGAGTGTAGACGTTTTATATCCACTGTATATCTCAACGAAATGCCCACCACATGTGTTTGATCATCTGTTGATTGTGAGTATTTTTAAATAGGGTCTGTACCCAGGCTAATGTGGTAGACTGCCAAAGCACGCAGACTAGGTTACTATTAAAAACTGTGTTTTATGAGAATTGAAAAAGGAAAACAATTCCCAAAGTATGCATAAGAAGCTATTAACAAAATCAAAACATTTCCATGCTGGATACTATTGTGATGATTAGCCTTCTTCATTGCTTGAAATAGAGCAGTTCATCCTCAACTGGAAAGCACTAAAAATAAGTAACTATAACACAAAACTCGCCCACATAGTGTTTAGAATCTGGAGTTAACCATTTATCCAGTCCATGGGAGGAAACAATATATATATATTATCATCATAACTATGAATATGAGAAAGTAGAGTCTCATTTTCATCTTAATTTTACTGGGAAAGGACAGTCTTGTCCCTGCAGACTGGCCAAAATAACTGTTGTTGATTTCTGCGGATATGATTCCAGATACTGAGACATTTCCAGTTTTCCTGAGAGTGTGGTTCAGGCAGGGTCCACATGTGAAAGCTACTGCTGTGATGTGTCCAGAGGGAGGTAGAAAGAGAGAGTGAGAGAGACAGAGACAGACAGAGAGAGGGAGAGAAACAGAACAGAGGCTATGACACCACACTGGGGTTTCAAGCATCATGTGAAGAAGCTTTAGGTGGGGTCAAATTCCCATGACTACAGGAAATGAGCATTTATTTCCACAGCAATTCTCCCTCCCCCTCTCCACACCCCAAGGCATCATAGGCTAATCTCCCATCAACGCTCTGGCAAGAGAATGGAGAGAAAGGGGGAAAAAAAAAGTTCACTCTAAGTTATGTTAGAGAGCGAAAGCAAAGTATGGAAGCAATTCAGGCAGGAGCACAATCGACCAAAACAAAGTCATATAAGGTATGACTTCAAAATAACCTGTACAACTTCGAAGTAACCCACCAAAGTCTTGCAGCAACAGTCTCATAGTGGTGGGAAGACTGATGACTTTCTCCTTGGGGAAGAAAGCATTCTGTAAATATTCCCACAAAGCCCTCTGGGCTCTTTTTTCGTAGGCGTCAACTGGAGTACACAATTAGAGCTGCTTACGGAGGATGAGCTAAAATGCAGCTCCATGGAAGAATGGCTACATTCCACTGATGCGTACCTTGTGGATGAGCTCACATTGGCTTGGCTGCTTAGTTCTGATGTGGGACAAACTGCAAAAAGAAGTCTCACACATGTCCTCAAAACCCCATACAAAAAGTGAGGCCTGAAATCAAAGTGCAAATTAATGTAGGTCATTTGCACTTCTTAGGAAATTTGAAGGAATGCGAGCCTGAAAGAGTGAGTGTGTTTTTCACAGGAAGCTCCTAATGCATCTCCTCATGTGACGAACAGATGCAAGTCCCAGCCATGATGTTTTAATGCCATGACCCGTAACATCCACATTGCTCATTTATATACCAATACACATGCCCTGAAATCCACTTTTTCCTGAACCCATTTTTGTTTTTCATCATTCTCTCTTCATCTCTCACACTCACAGACAGCCTCTTTTCTTCCTCCAACACTGAACCCAATAGATTTACCGTCCCTCTGGATTCTGATGAATCCACTGTAGTGTGGTGTTTATACAGCTTTCTGCAAATTCCAGGCTACTACTATCTTGAAATTACACCAATATTTGAGGTTCAGCCCAAATACTTGATGAATAATTCAGCTCCACAAATTCAGATCTGGGAGGCATGTGTAAGCTTATCACATGAAAAAAAGAGAGGCTCACTGACAAATTGTGTATACTGTGTACAACAGAGTGAGTGTGTTCTGGTGTGTACACACCTTTGGGAATGCTGATCTTGAAGTCCAGGTCTCTCTCCTCCAGGTGATAGAGGGCCACCTCCCGTAACCGGGCTCGCTCCAGTTCTGACAGGCTCTGAATGGCCACCGGTTGCAGCTTCACGCTCTGCCCCAACATAGTGGCCCACGTGTGGTCACCCTGAAAGACAGACAGAGAGAGAGAAATGAAAAATGAAGGGGGAATAGATTATTTAAGAGCATGTCAATGTACAAGAGAGGGAAGCTGAGGTACAATGAAAGAAAAGCCTCAGTGTTAATCCCTGGCAAAAACATTTAGTTCCTTGGATGGATAGAAAGGCCACAAAGATAACTCTCAAACCAACCATCAAGTTAATTAAAAAAAATAAAATAAAAACAGTCAAAGGAAGAATACTTGCATGCACAGAACATTTAGTAAAATTCCATGTTCTAGAGAGAGTAAAAAAAAGGCCCTGGGTCCTTATGCTGTTCAGTCTAGACAGTCTCATGATCCAGAAATAGTGTACTTCTCCTTAAAAGAGAATGACACACAGCCCGAACGTTCCTGCGTATCCAGAAAGTTCCTCAGCCCTACTGTGGGACAGCAAAAACATCTATAAATATCTATGACACAAAAAGAACGTTAGTCTTACCACATTTGCTAATAAATTTAATGCATTTTACGCCACTACCTTTAAATAGATCGCATACGTCGCCCACACATAGACGCCATGGCTGTATACATCCTGTGTAGAGTCATGCGAAGGCTGTGTGAAGTGTGTTTATACGTACAAAGGAACACAGTCATCGGCTTCTTTTGCCACTGGCAGCTCAAAAGGATTCCCGTGATCTTTTCTAGATAGAAAACCTGAATGTGATGTAAGCATGATATTTGTGGAGTATTGTTCAGCAACTAAAAGCAATAATGCCCAGAAATGTATTTATTCGGTATAATCTGACCAGAAATGACACGTTTAGATCACCTACGCAACCTGTATTACTGGCTACAAACACACACTGAGTGTTAAAGGTTACGATTTAACTCCTCTTCCAGATTTAATTCTTCATCTTAAAGCATATTATTCTGAACCACTATAAATAAATTCAATAACTATGGTTAAGTTAATAGGAAAGGTATGCAGTTACAAGAGTCAGGAATGTACATCCTGACCAGCTGACAGCTCCTGGTGAGCTTAAGGGGTTAAATAAGAAAGGGATGATACAGGCAGAGCACGTAGGAAGCATCACCGCTGAATTAACCTGACTCAGACTCAGGTAAACAGTGAGAGGCTGGAGGCAGTAAACAGAGGCACAGAGGAAAAGAGTAGCTTCGAATCTGATGAAAGTGATGACGAACATGGTAATGACCCTAACATGAGCATCCTGCAGTTCAGTCATGCTCTATGAGCGATGGGGTGAAAGGGTTCTTTCTGTCAAGCCACATTTCACCATGAGAGAAAGATTCTCTGGAATATTCATTAAAATGATAAAAGGATCAAGCAAAAAAAGTTGCCTTATTTCACTGACATCTTTTCCCCATAGGGTTTTTAATATCTCCTGAGATTTGATTGTTTTCTCATTATTTTTTGGTTTCCAACTCAGAGAGAACTTAGCTTTTGTTTTTCATTTGTGAATCATAAAATCCCTGTTGCCGGTAAAGGAATTTGGGATAATGGAAAACTAACAGCTTTCGTCTCTGCAGAGGGTAAAAGCATAGCAGAATATATTGCAAAAGCTTTGCATGGAGATTAATATAAAAATTAAATAACAAGAAATTGGTAAGCATGTGCTTCTTTGCACTGTATAATAAAAAGGTTCCATTTCAAAGGGCTTATTAAATGTCACGTTATTTATTATACTTAGAATGACTGAGATAACCTCCTCTGACCTATATAAAAGACTGAATTTTTGAAAAGCCTCAGATAAATTTTGTTGCTATGGATGCCAACTGTTATCTGTTATACTAACACAAGCTTCGTGGAGACAAATAGGATGTCCATTCGATCAGAAACTGCTGAGTATTGCCCACTCTATTTTGGAGTATCGGCACGTCCGTTTCCTGGTACTCACTTGGGGGTCACTTTCCGCTACAGTCATCATCACCCCACCTGCTGAGCTGTATGGGTTATAGGTCAGAGTTCAAAAGTTGTGTCCTTACTGTTTTCTCTGATGCGATATAGAATCTGACTCAGTGCGGTGTCATCATTAATTCAAGTTAGCTATTCACATGGTAACTTTTGACCTATCTTTGATCTATTAAATCTCAGTTGCATCATTCTCCTTTTAGTATAAAGCTACCGTTAACTGTTATGTAACTGGCTATGGGAGAATATAGGCCTGCGGATACTCTGTGTAAACTATGCAATAATTGTGTATTAGAGTCCTATGGTGTAACTTGGCTCTGTAATCAAGGCTGCATGTAGCAAAATTGGCACTTGTTAGTGTGTTGAGAAAAAAACATACTTACTAGTACTACTAGTAGACAAAGACTGCATCGAAATATACAACCAATATGTTACTAAATGTCATAAGCCAAACCATATGAAGGTTTGAATTACATAAAAAGACCTTTGAAAACTAGTCAACTGATGTACATTGTTTTTCATATGGTTGAGGTTATGCAGACAAACAATGGAAGCATGCACCCTCAAAATATGTTCCCTACATCGCAGTATTTCTCTGGATCCACTCCCAATATGCCCTGCATTAAGTTTTAGAGACCTGATTAACCAGTTAATTGACCACACTTCAATTCTCCAGTCAAATAAACCCCAGACTTTCAGATTATTCAGAAAGTTCAGATTATTTTTTTTAAATGTAAGATGCCCCATGATCAGTTAACACCCTCCAGCATGGTACTTTTAGAGGAACTGGATATGGCAGGATGGGCCACAGGGTTCATGCTGCCCATGTGTTTTCAACGCAAGCAGGACAATAGTGCATTCCACACAAACCCGGTGAAATGAATAGCCTAAAGGAGCATATGATATTCTTTACGATATCGGATCATTAGTAAGAGCCCATTTGTCTTGTGCACAAAGGTGAGTAAGTGATTCCAGAGCTCAGGATGCATGGTATACAGCTTTTAGTCTTGGAGGGTCATGAACTCTTAACGTGGCTAAAGTGTTTAAGCTCTCTAATGCTGCTAGCAACAGACAGACTGTTGTACCACTGGCTATACAGCAGTCTAGCATTTTAAGATCATGTTCCTTCATTCCAATCATCAGCTGTAAGATTAGCAGCTTATATGGTTAATTTGCACAGAACGAGTACAGGCAGTGAACGTACCCATGTATGTTCAGTGAACAGTCTCTATTACTATTAGTTTGTGTTGAGTGTTGAAATATGAGGCAGGTCTGGAAAACCCATCAGATGTCACTGTGCCTGAATTCTCCCAAACAGCCAAAAAAGATGAAAAACTAGGTTTTGGCTAAAGTTGTTTTTTCTGCTTATAACTTTGATACCCCAACTTTAGGAAACTATAAATATATTCCACCAAACAATGTGGGGATGTCTTAGTTTACTTTCAAATTTGACTAGGCTCTTCCTGCAAAGATCTGATTGGTTAATGAGTGAATTTAACAAATGGCATGCTAAAAACAGTCAGTCTGCCTAAAGATGGCTAAAACTCTGTTTCTTAAATGTGGTTTCCTCACAGAGTGAATACTGCACTTTGATCAAGTTGTTGGATAGTTACATGGTGAACAGGCACGTGTCACAGATATATACATCTAATCATTTTAAATCAGCAGTCAGATACCAGCTGTATAAATGTTAGTGATGCTCATGTGCCACAATCAGAATGAAATCTTAAAATGCAATTGTTCCTCCTTTTCACTTTCAAGGTTAAGCAGACTTTAAAATGCAAACATTTTACTTACTCTGCTTGATATTTTCAGTTCAGGAAAGCCTGTATTTTTTTAAAAAATTATATATAGTAGAAAATGTCAAATTTTACCATATGAAGGGTTTTCCAATGCCACCACACGAATACTGAATGAACCTGAAATGCACCTCCTGATGTGAACAATTCAATCTAAATACATACCGTTACACAAATGCAGATAGCTCCCAGATACCCTGTACAAATAACTCTCAAAGGGTTTGGCTAATATTTTGTGTGTGAGTCCTGATTTGTAGTATGCTTGATTGACCAAAGCCAAAAAAGGCAAAAGAATAGGCAACTCGAGCATATCCCTAAACACATAAAACCCTATTTTTAGACTGTCTACACAGTAGTGCTTTGATTATACTCTGTCTGAAAACATCAAAATGCAACAAGTGGGTTTTATGTCCTGTTTTATGATCTATGTTATAATAGATCAGTGTTCATAAAGCATCCCAGCTGGTCATCACTAATGGACTTGGACATGGATGACCCTAAACACACACAACACATCTGATGATTGCATCTACTTAAATCACCTAATATCTGTCCATAAAAGCACACTTATTTGGACATGATGGGTTGAAACTACTCCTAGATCAGACCCAGAGCAGAGTAGCCACCATTAAACTGGGATTTTCAATGAAAAAATGTGCTTCTCAGATACTTTCAGCTTTACCAGAGGTGACATGCCAGGCACAAGGGCTCTATTGAGATCTCTTGCTGAATTCAGCAGCATCTTCCTCATTCACTGGACCTGTTTGATATTCACCATAGTGATTAAACCACCACGGGTACTACAAAGACTTTCTTGAGATGTGACAGAGAGTAGAGATACCATTTTTGTGCAATGCGGTTAAAATACCTAATCAGTGAAAGAAGTCAAATTGAAGGCAGGCAACATTTCTGGAATCTTTGTTTGGCAGGAGATATGTGGAGCTGGGTTTAAGGTTATACAGAAGAGGCAGAAGCACACTGGATCGTTTAAGATCTTGTTAAGTGACAGCTACAAACCAACAGTGAACACTCCTTAATATTATAAAAATTAACCATATATCTGATTTAAAAAAACATGCTTTAGAAAAAGTATGGTTGCTATGATATGTCTGTTACATTGCTACTGTAACAGTAAGAAATGTTTCAAGAAAAAAAACAATCATACTATAGTTTAATTAAATAAAATGCCATAGTAAAACAATTAAACTACAATATGACAGTTAAATATTTAAGTAAAATATGGAGTAAAAATAGCTCCCATAAATCACTATAGTAAAATCCTGGTAGTATCATTAGTTTGATAACCACCATTAGAATAAATATCATAGTAAAACCTTAAAAAAATTCTGTTATTATAGCTGTTAAATGAACATTTCTATCTGTTAAAATAAAAACAAAACAAAACAAAACAAAACAAAAAAAAACAATCACATTTATCCAGCATCCCAGCTGGATCATTGTTGGTTTTTAGGTTAATGATGAAAACAGCAGGATTAAGTTAAATAAAAAAGCTCAAATGAGACATAATTAATCTCTCTTTAATAATCTCTCTCTTCCTCTCTCTCTCTCTCTCTCTCTCTCTCTCCCACACACACACACTCACACACAGAGAAACATGACACATGTGGACAGACGTCATATAATGTTAAAGAGGAATTCCCAGAGCACACATTGTATGAAAGAATGACTATAAACCTAAAGTGTAAATGAACCATGACTCAAGTGCGCACACACACACACACACACACACACACACACACACACACACACACACACACTCAGTATATCCACAGTATGCACACTAGTAAATACCTTTACACAGCTATTCATTCTTTAAGCACACAGTCACACACACCCTGACATCACAGACACATACATCCATACAATTATAACACATTCCGTTTCACACTACCTGTAGTATATGAGCCAGATGATATGTGTGTGGACAGAAACTCTTCAGTCGCTGCTCAGTGCACAGCCAGGTAGTACCAGTCCAAATGGAGCACAAGAGACCACAATCCACACGGTAGACAGTGAGAAAGAGATAAAGAGAGAGGAAGAATGTGTGTGTGTGAAAGAGAGAGGTCTGCTCTCTCCATCTGCTGCCTTCTCGAGTAAATCAGCGCGGGGCCACGGGGCAGCCAAGTGCAAGCTCAAAGTAAACACTCAGAGTGAACTGGAGGGAAGGAGGAGGAGAGATGTGGAGAAGAGGGGAGGAGATGAGAGGAGATGAGTGGATGGAGGAAACAGAGATTAGTGGAGGGGCAGTGCAGCTTTAAAAAAGGACTTCTCAAGGGATCGGCCTCATTTGTGCACTATATACAGTTGGAATAACAACAAACATGAGAAACACACAATTTTATCCTCTGGGGTGAACTGGCAAAAAAAAAAAAAAAGTGTGGCAAGCTTGCACAACTCATTCTGGTAGCATCTATCCAAAGTTATTTTAAACATAAACAAGACACCTTAAAAATGTCAACAGTATCAAGAAGAGATATCCAGTTGCAGTGCAAGCACAAAACTCGAGTGCATTAACCTAACCTGCAGTAAAACATTATTAGCATTAATACACTGAAAACAAAGCCATAACTGGAACCAATACCTCTGACACATATCTAATTACAGTAACTATGATACACAAAAGTCAAAAGTTTGTGGACACCTGACCATCACACCCACATGTGCTTGCTGAAAAACCCATTCAGCAACAAGAGCATTAGTGAGGTCAGGCACTGACGTCTGCCGAGAAGGCCTGGGGAGCATCTCAAAGGTGTTCAGTGGGTTTGAGGTCAGGACTTTGTGCAGGCCACTTAAGTTTTTCCACCAAAAACCTTGGCAAACCATGTGCTCATGGAGCTCGCTTTGTACAAAGGGGTACTGTCATGCTGGAACAGGTTTGGGCCTCTTAGCTCCAGTGAAGGGAAATTGAAATTCTACAGCATACAAAGACATTCTATACAATTGTGTGCTTCCAACTTTGTAGAACCAGTCTGGAGAAAAACCACATATGGGAGTGATGGTCAGGTGTCCACAAACTTTTGGTCATATAGTGTAGTTACAGTATGGAACACTTGCAGTTCTTTCTAGAACATGCCAGATGTTTGAAGGGCAATGACAGATAAATCCCTAGTTGATCCTTTTGCAAAAAGGAGCCTAAACAGGCTCAGACTGACACTAGATAACTGCACACTCCACATACCCAGAGTTCTCCTTGCCTGGTAACAGTACGTGCACAACATTTTTTTCTGAATGGGAATGAGGGAGGAAGAGTAGCAAAAACGTTTGACAAATGTGCCGCATTATGCAATGGATTAATGCAACTAATTTTTTTTTAGCAAAAATATTGAGAAATGTGAAACCCTATTATTTATTTTACCTTGATTCAGCAGCCAGAGTGTGTGTGCATGATTCTGAGAGAACGTTTAGGTAGGCTAATATAAATGTTCATAATCTTTTCTGATGAAGCTAGCCAATTAGGTAACATGAGCTAAACTGATGGGATGTCTGATATTATTAAAAAAATAAATATACATAATTCATGTTAATAATTTTACTGCTGAATCTAGCCTATCATGGGCTTATCAGACAGGATTTCTAAGAGATGTTTAAAGTAATACTCAGAAATATTTTTCATGGATGTATCTAGCCAGCTAGGTAACACAAGCTAACCTGACAGGATTTTTGAGAGGAGTTTTATTTCATCTTCATAAGTGTTTATAATCACTGCTAATGCCAGGTGGATGACTAACATAAGCTAACTGGCAGGATATTTCAGAGCACCACATTGAGTGCAATCAGAAAAACTACACCTACTCAGAAACATTCGATTTGTGTATGTTTGAGTCCATATATCAACTCCAGGATATGTCCATTTGTACCCATCAAAGACACACCCATTGGTCTGCAATCTGCAAAACGACTCCCCTGATCCCATCTCTCTCCTGTCTGTTCTGTGCTGTAATGACTTGCTCAGGAATCATTACTCTTAAAGTAACACCTGCGGTGTGAAACAAATCTCCATGTAATCTCAAATGTCCACTGCACTGTGGGCGTTCATTTAACCCAGATGAAATCCTAGAGCAGCACTGACCTCGTTCATTTACAACAGAGTGCATACAGTGCAGAAGTATGCAAAAGTTTAAAAGCAAAAGCAGTATGTGGGAAATGATGACAACAGCTCATATTAATAGTGGGATAAAAAAAAACAAAAAGAAAAACCATAGTGAGTGAGAAACAATTGCTGCTCAAAAATTCCAGCGCAGACTTCCTGTAGATAGACGGATGGAAGTGTGCTGTCAGTGCACACACCCTAGACATGCACAATAACACAATAAACAAAATCACCTTACATACGCCTTTGTCAGTCTTTTTCACTGACAATAAATGCAGCTCCTGTCACATGACTAGAATCTCAAGGGGTTTTATTCACAATGGAGCTATAAAAGTTCTTCTCTCTCTGTGTGTGGCTGTGCTTTTATAGCTTGGTGGAGACTAAATGTTCCCAAAAGCATACTGATCTGATAGAATTGACTTTGTGGTCCAAATGAGGAAAACTGCTTACTTATATAATTTGTTTTTTTTGTATTTGTTTGTTTATTTAAAAAAGCCAAAAGGTTTCTGATGTTAGAGTTAAGGTTAGACTTTTAGGTGAAGGCACTGCATTAATTAGCTGCATTAATAATATCAATGGATGCTCTTCACAAGAAAGGAAGATGTGTGTGTGTGTGTGTGTGTGTGTGTGTGTGTGTGTGTGTGTGTGTGTGTGTGTGTGTGTGTGTGCACGCATGTTGTCACTCATCACTCAGGGTGTCCTTTCGTGTGTGATAACGTTTTTTTTTGCTCCCAACTAAAAATACTGTATAAAATATTAATTTTAAAAAAAAGCCGAATCCAGGCCACAATGAATGCTTCTGTAAATTTATTCCAAAAAATATATTACTATTAAAAAAAAAACTCAAGAAATCCCTTTTTTAAAATTATGTAAATATTGAATAAATATCAGTGGTCCTGTCAAAATACAACAGTGTTACAGAAAACAAGTTCACAAAAATCCACAGACACATGACACATGGCAGGAAGCATCAACTTTACAGGAAGCGGTCAACCAAAAAAAGAAAGCCTAGGCTAACAGCGAGCCTTATCAGAACGTTAAGTACTGCATTCTGCAGGATAGGCTGGAAGATTACAGAAATAACATGCCTGCAATGCTCACACCATATAGCTTGAAAAAAATAGCATTATGAAAACGTATATATGATACAACCAATCTATTGCATGAAGGAATATTTATGAATGTTACCTGAAAAAAAAAGGTCTCTGAAGATCTCCGAACTTCTGTAATTTGCTCTGTTAGAATCGTTAGCCTGGGAGTGTTGTGTGGAGTGCGAGGTTTAAAATGTGATGTGTCTAGCACTTGCACAGCCAAGATCTCTAAAGGCTTTCTTATCTCTGTCAGAGACCTGAACTTCAGACTCAAATATTGCCCTATCAATCTGCCTTAAAATATTCAAGCAGGCAGAAAACCCTTTATTGCTAAAGATCATTTCTGACTGGCTTCAGAAGCAGAATGTGGACCTGGTGCAGTGATTACTCAAGTGAAGTCCTTACTTCAACTGATGTACTCAATTTTTTTTTTTTTAAATCAGACCAGTTTGTTATGGCCTTCAGAGGAAAAGAACTCCAGGAAGAACCCTATAACCAGTGGATCCATGTGATCACAGAAAACAAAAGGTGACCACTGTCCCAGTGGATAGCTACATTTCCCATGAATGTGTGAATGTTTGCATCCGATCATGCAAAGGAAGAAGTGCTACTCAGTTTCATGTGTTTGACCCTTGTCCCCACATAAGTTCCTCTTATCCTGTTTTGGCCAAAATAGACTTGTATCAGGTGAATAGATGACTCATGCGCACCAAATATTGTCTAAATATTCCAAAAATAATGGAACGTAACCAAAATATTCAGCATTAAAACGTCCTTTTTGTTTTATTTGTTTAGACCACAAACACAATTCAATCTGTATATTTCTAAATATAAAACCAAATTGTTCATGTAAAAAACTTGTAATGCTCAAGCAGTTGTGTTTGTTAAGCTAAACATTTGTAAAGGATATAAAGACCTATAAGAAACAGCTGGTGGTTCTTCACTGGGGCTCTACTCAAGGAAATCTCTGAGCACAGATTGTCCGTCTGTAGACAGAGATATTACACCGGGGAGGTGACGTAAACTAGTCTGGTGTACATTCCAAAGCAAGGAAAATGAGAACAAGAAGAGTTCCACATGGACTTGAGCCAAACCTGGAATGTCATAACTGTCAGACAACAATAAGACTTATGGTATGTTCCAGAGACTAAGAGGATCTTCATCTCTAGGGATTTCTCGCCATACGTCATTGAGGAGCTTTTGATGGGTTGGACTAAGACGCAGGGTCTGGATTATATTAGAGGAAACAAATCAATACGTCAACTCAAGCTGTTGCCTTTATAATGCAGTTCCATCAAACTACAAATGCTGTCCTTACCCTGAGTCACAACCAGCTTTCCACTGACTTACCACTGTTAAAATCTCAATCATTGTGTATAAATAATAATATTGTGTTTATGCAATACATGCTGAAATTGTTCATAACAGTAACTTTCTCCAGAGCTATGCCTATACGATATCTGACATGACGGGAGAAATCCCATTATACTCGTTCACTGGGTTCATACTCCGTGATTGACGAAATGTCATAAGATTTCTCATACAAATAATTAGCTGCTGTTCATATTATCTAAAGAAAACTTAAGAATCTAAAAAAAAAAAAAGAGTGGTTATGTTCCTTCACTCTTTAAACTCCCAGGACTCTTCAGCAGGTCCAGACTTGCATTCCTCCCTCTTGTGAATATTCATTTCTATAGGTTTTGCTGTAGTTACTGAACAATTCACAGTAGGTACAGAATAACTTCCTTTAAGATGAATAAAATAACACAGACAATCCCACAATACGCAACAGAAACCACTGACCCAGGCTCATTAATAAAACCCTGTCATCATAAACACGCACAAAATAAACAACGGCTTCTGTGTAGACAGAACAGCATCTAAACATACTCAAATGGAAAGGAAGTGGTGATCAATAACAGAAAACATTTGGGTGTTTCCACGATTGGTGTGCCATTTGAGTGCCACTGATATTACATTTACAAATATATATGTAAAATAAGGTTTAAAGAATTATTTTAAACACAGATAAAACATCCTTCACAGCAGCCTGTGTATCCATTATAGGTTGTGAAAAACAGAGTGTTGTAAACGAGTTCGGACAATGGACTCGTACAAGTGAGGATACATTATAAACCTTATAAGGTGCTCAGTATAGTCAAACAGGAATTTGTATCATGCAAATTTCCTGAAGATCATGGGAAGAAGAAAATGTTCTTTCTTTATTTCTAATATTGTGAGATTGCCTGATGAGGTTACTAAAGGTATAACCCTACACCAAATTAAGTATAGATTGAAAGTAAATTATTAATAGAAATTAAAGTCATTCATATCCTCATGTTATTAGCATGGATGCTAGTTAATGAGATTTTGTGTATTTGCTAATTGTATGCTAAAAAATTCAAATCTGTTCATTATTTCACAGCAAAATGTAGCCATTGTCAGCAATGATTGGAATATCTACTCTCTGACAACAAAGTAGTCATCACTTTACGTACAAACGAATCTAAGTTACAAATTTTTTTTTTCACTTCCAAAGGCTAAATAGCACTGCAATCATGGAATCACCTATTTTGCAGTATGTGTGTGCTGAGCATGTGGGTTATGCAGTGAGTGAATGAAGCTACTAACTTCTGTTTTTTTCTCTTTTGATTGTGTGTCACACGTGTGTCTCGAAGACGTATATGTGTCTCGAGTCGGTCAGACCTAACTTTCCTTCGTGAGATTATCTTTTTTTCAAATGAACATCTGTTCTGCAAATCAAAACACAGATTGCCTTAACACATCCCTTTGCCAATACGTTCTACTGCATGCTGGGATATTGGCAAACAGCAGGCATATAGTGAAATAAACAAAGCAACTCTTACATAACTATATCTAAAAAAAAAAAAATTCTATGCTTAATACTCATGGAAGAAATGAAAAGCTATAGCACAACTAAACATAAATGCTGCATTTGACATCTAGACATGGGCACAGCTCTGAAAATATAATGTGGCCTGAATTTAGCGATAGATAACTACTGATTTCTGATGTTCTGTCCACAGTGGAACTTTGTTGAATAAAGTAGCAGAGCCGCAATTCTGACCAAAAACATCTAACGTGAAAAAAAGGCATTCATTCTTTCCTTAGACTATGCTTTTTTTTGTAGGCTCTAGTAAATGGCCCAAAAGACATCTTGTTCGATGTAAGCCCAACACAACACCAAATAAGTCTGCCATTGAATGTCCTTTCAATGTAATTGCAACATCATTTTAAAGAAAAATACTATATAGGACCTGTAATATTCACAAAGTAACTACAACATCCTTCTATCATTTCTGTATAATATTATCTAGCAGACTTCCACTAATTGTTAGCTGGATGTATCCCATAAACAACAGTCATACGTTTATAAGATATTACAACGTACCTTTTAAACTAACCACTTAATTGGTCTATGCCTGGTTTTAATGGGAAATCAACATAATCTTAACTTCATTAGATGTTCTGGATTTGTAGATGATGAAATCGGTACACTAAATATCTTTCTGCATTGTCAATAAAGTCATATCTATTTAGTATTACAAGTGTGCACTCCATTTAGATGTCTATATTATCTATAAAGCCTATTTTTAAATAAGATGCTCTCATCTCAGATCAGTCTCAGGATTGACTCAGCTCTGTCTGCACAGGTGAATGTCTGCACAGGTGAATTGTCAGTCCACTTGCTATAAGAAATATAAAACACATGGAAGGATTTCATGTTCTTTCTTCTCCAGCCTAACCCCCACGAAGCCAAACCTTGTTTGTTTTAATTTTTCTTCTCTTTCATTATATCATCACTCTGTTCCTCCAAACTTCCCTAGAGGTCATGGAAGGAAATACTATTTACCAAAAAACATGTCCAGGGATGCTATGATTCTCTAAACAGGACATTCCCCACCCATGTTTGTGGAATTTGTTTGCTTACTGTTTTTCTGCTTGCCATTCATACGTGACCGCTCACAGGTCTCATGACAACACCATTAAAAAAATTCTTGTCTTGTTTTGATTCACTGTTTCTTCCTTCTGCTGTGATTTAGGCTTATCTGCCCAAACATCAGCTGCCTAGACAATTCAAGCTAAGCTTCCAATATAAAACGAGAATCTTCTCACCCGATATTTTGGTGATGTGGAAAGGTTTTGAATGTACCAGGACAGCTGAGAACATTGAGTTTTATACCAATACTAGCATTTGCATGTGATCCAAACAGCTGGGAATCTTCCGTTAAGCCACATGGCAATTTCAGGCATACAACTTTTAAAGCCTGGCATCTATGAGATAATGGAAAATATTCCGGTGGTCTTAAGCTTCCCGCTCCTAATTCCCCAAATCCTGGAAGAGATCTATGCTTCTCTGATTAAAGTTAGATAGAAAACAGCCTGAGGTCTGATCAGTCACATTCTTTATTGTGCCCTTCAATATAAGACACACAGGACCTGAGAAAAAACATACAAATCCCCTCTTACTAAGTGCTTGTATTAGTTCTAATTAAAATCATAGTTAAAGCTGTGTCAGACAGTGAGCTAAAGAGCTTTAATGTTCTCAAAACACCAAATAAGCTTGATTAGAGTGTTGGTCTAGTGACGGGCAAAGAGCGAAAAATTGGCATAATAAATATGCTGATATGTTAACATGCATTTATATTGATGAAAAAGGCTCTGTTTTAGGATTGTGAGATATCATTATTATCCCTGTGGGATGTTGAGGTTCTCTTTGGGAGTGACGAGGTTGGACAGGATTAGGAA
>CM074948.1:10059955-10075916 GCA_037577455.1 Pangasius macronema | reverse complement strand
TGTGTGTGTGTGTGTGTGTGTGTGTGTGTGTGTGTGTGTGTGTGTGTGTGTGTGTGTGTGTGTGCATGTGTGTGTATTGGGGCAGTGAACTTGATCCCTTAAAGCAGAAAAGGGATGCCGCAATCTTAGAGTTAGGTTGCCTAGCAATGATGGGTGCTTTGAGACAATGGAATACCTTTTGAGACAACAAAAGCCCCCAGCCCAAAGCCCACCACTCCAGGGACACACACACACACACACATGCACATACACACACCGCTAGGGTTGCAAACATGCATGTGAGTATCTTCTACACCACTGTAAAAACAATCTAACAAACACATTTCTCATAGTGTGCTGCAACCAGTCGCCTATGTTCCAAAGCTAGAAACTTTTAGGAAAAGAGAATTAAGAGCACTATTCATTCCTATAACAGGATTATTGCTTCTGGAGTAGCTGTTATCTCAAGATCTCAGTTCACAGTTATGGAGTTTATGCTCAGCCACCTTCAGGATATGATCAGCTTGCTGCTGCATGCATTCAAAAAGGGGATAAGGAGTACCAGTGGTGCAGAGGAAAGGTCATAGGACGTAGGTTTAAAAAAAAAAAAAAGTACATCAGTGATTTGCATTGATTGTTGCGGATCACTTTTATAAAAGGCCCACAAGAAATTTATAAACACAAGAAACTTGTACAGCTAAGATCCCTAAAAAGCACCATTACAGCAGGTAATGGTCTGTGTGCATGGGACCTCATAATTTAAAACTGAACAAACAGCTGTCTAACAAGACCAAAACGGCACCAGTCACCTGCCCCCGCTTTACATTCCATCTCAAATGGACACCAAACACCCTAATCACTCTCAACTTTGTTTACAACAGTTAAGACAGATAATAAAACTGACACAAACTGTGGTAGTCATAGTAAACCTACTGATATATGTTCAAAATCTAAATTGCATTTTCTCTATATTTAGCAAGCACATGGTCCGAACAGCAGGAACTCACCAATTCATACAGGCCGCACTGTGAAAGCAAGGATTTGGCTTTGAAAACCTTGCAAGCCACTTCAAAGGAGATGTGAAAGAGAATCTAACAGAGAAGACACTGAACTATGTGTCTTCGTCAGTGCACCTGTGTATCTTTCCGTGTGTGTATGTAAAGATATTTTGGACACACCCACCCCCTTACCCTGACCTGCCTTCGGCCACTTAGCCGCTGAACACTGCTAGGACACAAATGTCTCTGTTCCTTTCAGCCAATCAGACGGCTGGTGCAGAAATTCAGCCAGCCACTCATGCATGCTGTGAGCCACAGCAGCCACGAATAACCTCAAAGCAACTCGCCTAACAAGATGCACCCCGGAAAGCAGCCATTTATTAAATATGGGTCAGTCCTTTTCTTGTGGATCCACAGAAGGCATGGGAGCAGAGAAGAGAAACAATGCCTCTTTTCTTGTCTATGGCCATTTCATAGGGCCTGTTTTGTTTTGATTTTTTTTTTCTTTTCTCTCTAGTCCCTATTCAGGGTTGAGCATTCACAGTTGATCAATGTTATGCAAGAGAGTGAAGTGCCTTGAGTGGAAAGGAAAGATGTATTTTCTCTTGATCAACAGAAAATACAAACAAAATAATCTTTGTAATCATTTTCTCATAATGCCAGTCACTACCAGGACCTGGTTTTATTTCTTAATTTATCATAATTTTCCACTGACGATAAGTCAAAATGTTTATTAATTACTAAAAGCAGTAGAGATGTTAACAAAAGGAAGCCATTAAAAATGTAAACAAATGATCTTTTCTAGGCACTAGAGGTCATATTTGAAACAATCCTACCAATAAAAGCTTAAACGAAAATACTAGAAGTTCCTAACTACGATTTTCTTCTTACAAACTATTCACAAAACCTTGACTAACTTTTCAGAGGAATTCAGAAGAAGGATCCCGCTGTTACAGAAAATGTCGTGTTTGAACGTGATTGGCTGATACACTGGTGGTCTACACGGTAAACTCCTGAATGAAATTCATGTTGTAACATTAGAAATAAAAAATAATAAACAAATAATAAAATGAAATAGTATCATATAGGTGATAAAGTGTCAGAAAATATGAAAGAAAATATGTTAATATGTTTTTTGGTTATTATTTTAATTTCAATTTAGCTACAGTTTAACTAACTGTGACAAGGTAGTTAGTAAACAACTAAAGATGACACTTGGATAAAGTGCAATGTGGTGAGAGCGTTTAGTTTGATTTATAACCCAAACACTCGGTGAGGTATTTCAGGCTCATCTGTGCTGCTTAACTATATTTCTACTGTTGCTGAGCAGTGGAGGGCTGTCAAAACTTCAATCCTGTCTTGCATTGCTTTTCTTAGTAGCTGAGCTCTCTGCCTGCTCTACTAACTCCACAACCACTGCAATACCCTCACAACTGAGAAAACACCTTCTTAAAAGCTTGCTGCCAATACAAATTGTAGACAACTACACATGATTGCACTATTTTAGGACTGATAGTCATTCAGAGTCCAGAGGCTCCCTATGAAATGAAGCTGCTACAGGTTTAATTTTAGTGCTAAAATACTATGTGAATTACTTTTAGACCAAAAATTAAAAGTCTTGAATATAAAACTATTTTAAAATGTCTATTTTATAATGTCTAAAAATTTAAATATCTAAAAATCTATTTTAAAATAATAAAAAATCAAACTTTTTAAAGTTTTTCCTAATTCTGACAGTTAGCCCCTCCTTGGGTACAGAACCGAGATCTCTCCAGAATAGCTGCTCCATAATGTACTACTAAATATACAATTAAAGGCATCTGCAAGGACTTACAGTATCGTACCATTCTGTAATGTCTTAGGGCTCGATTCACAACAAATCTGATCATTAAGTGGATTCCAAATGTGAAATAAAAGCTCTTAGCAAAGAGTGTCAGCCTATACGTGAATTAATTAGAGGACAGTATTTAATATTATTTGCATTCAGCTAGAGTCTCCACTTAACAGACGTCTTAATTAGCAGATTATACGCCACAATAACCATTGCTTATCAGACGGCATGTGGCCTGGAGAGAGCATTTACAGAAAAGAAATCCGAAACAGCTGAGAGTTTCCCAGTCTACCTATGTGTGTTGCTAATTCATGTACTATCGCATTGCTTCCCTCAGTATAACTAAGAGAGCCTCACCACAGGGCTCTTGAATTCTCGAATCTAATTGCTCAGGAAGTGTTGTTTAAATGTTTATAACGGCAGCTCTGACAGTAGTGCCGGCTGCACGCCAAATCACAGGTCTATATTAATGCACTTGCTCTAATGCATCATAGTTAATATAGTAGCAACCTACACAGGGACTTGTATAACAGATGCTCCACATAATCTAAGCCTAATAATAAACGGATTAAAATGGTCCTGTCATTAAGAAAAAATCTACAGTTGTTGTTTTCTGCAAAGAGATGTTTATATAACATTTATGGAAGGAGTCTCAGGTGTCAGAATTGTGTAACAGTCAGTAGGGGTTCCACATTGGGAAACTCTTCAGTACAGATGACTTTCTGTTGTTCTGGATCCTCGGAAACATGACAAGCTACATTTTTTTTGGTCTGGTAAGGCTGGTGAGGGAACGGCTGTTTATATCTGTTTATTAATAAATTAGAAATAATAATTGTTGCCAAACTGCTGTGGTTTAAGAGGAATAAAAACTTTGGGACATGCTGTTACTGGAAAATAATCAAGCTCAACCTATAACTGTAGCTTTGCTTCACATCAGGCCACATCACACCACTGATTATTTTCCTATAACAGCATTCCAGTCGTGTTTATAGATTTATAGATTTATTTGTAAATTAGTCTTAATGATATACTGTAGGAGTGTCTGAATGTCCCCTAGGTTTTTGCAGGTCTGAATTTTCCTAAATTTCTAAAGCTATTTTTAGTCTCGTGTTTTTTTTTTCTTGAATCTTGTGATCATTTTAACCAATAGCAAGCCAAAATACTGTAAAGCATTTGAATGTCAAAGATTTGGATGTTGCATCAGCACAAACATCACATTAAGAGGTTGAGAGCATCTTTGTGGCCACACCTGACAAGCAGGCGCTTAAGCACTAAGTTCAAAGAGGCTTTGATCTCTTGTCAGTTCGGGTTCATCAGGGCACTACAGCAAGTGCATTCACGTTGCACTTTCATTCAGACAAAAGCGAACATAAACAAACAGTTCCATCAGCATTATTTTAGCTACTCACTGCAAGGATGGAGGACAGAGCACTAAGAACATGAACAATAAGATTGAAATAAATAAATGAGCCAGATATATACTTTTCCGACAACAATATTAAAGAGAATTTCGACCCTCTAATTTTGAATGACATAGTTAGTTGCTAATTGTTCAAAAATATCCTTAGCAACATCTTTTTCATGCAATTTTAACTCCTCAAAACTCCTCGCTACTCTTCATGGAACAGTGCGACCATTGAATCGCAACAAAAAACATCCCTTATCCTTTCTGCCAAGGGCTTTTCAATTCTATTAATTCATTTTCTTAATACTTTACTATTTATATTTGTTCTTACAGTAATGTTATATGTGATATTTACTTGAACTGTGATTGATATTGGATCATACTGTCTGATACTTATTAGATTTTATTAGACTACCTTCAGCTAGGTATCTTCTAAATGCACAAAACATCTTAATTCATGCACTGGTGTATCATTTAATGATGTTTTAATAAACTTGATCTTGAACTTAAGTAAAGAAATACACTAAACATCAAACAGAGCATCCCTTAAACTGTCATTCATAAAAGCAGCACTGTAATCATTAATGGCTCACTAACAGTTAAAGGTGCAGCATTTATACCATCTAGATATGAAAATATGAACCACGCAGATGCACACACAAGCACGCTGACCACCCACTCCTCGCTGTTTAAGCAAAATCTGTGCTTTCAATGTAACACAGGGTTCAGCAAGTACTGTACCAGACACACACTCGCACACACACAGACACACACACACACACACACACACACACAGACTCACAGAGCATGACGAACATCTTCTCATCCTTAACCATTAATCCATTAATATGTGAAGAGCAAAGACTGACAGAGAACAGAGGAAGGCGAGAACCAGAGAAGGAAATGCAAGCTGCATACAAACACATACACTCTCTGAGAAGCGTCAGAAAGCATCTGCATCGACGTATTCATTCAGTCAAGTGTAAGTGTGAAACAAACAGATAAGAGGTGACTTTGTATTTCTCCCAAAACAAGAAAATGAGAAGTATGAATCATAGAGATATAGAAGGAGAGAAAAGCAGGGAAGAGACGGGCAGGTTGTAAAGACGACACGGCGATAACATGGAGCAATACAAACACTGTATCGCTCACACACGGGGCATTTGTGTTAGAAATAAATACATGCAGGCATAGAAGACGCAGCCAAACACACTGCAAATGACAATATGCGCAGTAATCTGAACACACGTTACTGAGTTAACCATCAAAACCAGAACCAGATCCTCCTGAACCCCTCTCACAAGCACACATGACACACACACACACACACCCACAAACTTACACACACGCCCTGCGGCTGGAGGTTCCTACCTTGCAGCAGGCTCTGGAGGTTGAGCTGAGCCTCTTGGTGCAGCTCCTGCACACACTCCGGCCTACTCCATGAGCCAAACACATTCACATGCTGTTGCCATGACGATTGGAAGTGGGCCGTTCGCTTGCTCTCCGAGTCCAAGTTGGTGGTGGCTGACAGAGAGAGAGCGAGAGAGAGAGAGAGAGAGAGAGAGAGAGAGAGAGAGAGAGAGAGAGAGAGAGAGAGAGAGGGAGGGAGAGAGGGAGCGAACAAGGGAGAGATCAGAGAGAGGGAGAGAGAGAATACACAAATAAAAATTGATGATATTTGCATAGGTAATATCAGGAAGAGAGGGCTAGGTATCGCAGCGTTTGCGCAGAGAGACAGGATGAGCCACTACAGCTAGCTGCATTACTGTAATCACAATAACAAAACATCTATCATTTATGTGTTTATCTGCAGAACTATAAAAAGAACTGTAAATGCAATTCATTATATCTGTAATTCATTACAGCTGTGGCTCAGTGGTTAAGGATCAGTGATCGTGACTGGAAAGTTGTCAGTTCAAATCCCAGAACAGTTGGAGAGACTGCTGGGCCACTGATCAAGAATATGACCCTTTACCCCAGCCAAGTAGTTAACGTAGCTGCATTATGGCTTTCTCACTTTTCTGTTTTCAAATGAATGGTACACATCTGGTTAAGCATTATGGGTCTTGCCCTTGCTCCGTTTCTTGATACCTTTAAATTATATGTGATATCTAAATATCTGTGTTTAATCTGACAAAATGAGAGTTTTGTTTTCTCAGTCAAGCTGCTTTCTTTTGGTTTTCCTTCATAGACAACCTAAAATCACTCAAATCGATATCTTCAGACATTCATCCTCAGCAACCTTCATTCATCCTCAGCAGCCACTCCTATGCCAGGTCATTGCACACAGACATTCACACACATTCACAACTAGGGTCAGGTTAGAGTCACTAATCCACCTATAAGCATGTTCTCAGGAGGTGGGACCTGAAGAACCCATCAGAAACACACACAGACATTACACAAAAACTCCACACAGGCAGTAACCTGAGCTCAGAAACATTACATGATGCACCACCATGCCACCCATCACTCAAATCCTCAAGCTATAGCAAGTGAACAGACTTAAGTAAAACTTGACCCTAACTACCCTTTTATGTGACATTTCAACTGTGAGTGTGGTGCAGTGCCTTGTAACTGAGGGGGGACGAAGGAAGAAGAAGACTCCAGGAGTAACAGTGTACTGTAGCTCACACAGTTTGGTGCTAATTATGACTGGTTATGGATGGTTATGCAATACACCACCTCACATATTCTTAAGTTTAGCCAAAGGCATGTGAATTAAATAATGTATTTTACTGATTATTTTACTGATTATTATTTCAGCGCCCTAAAGCATGAGACAGTAATGAAAGGGAAAAAAGAAAGCGAGGGAGAAAAACTTATTCCCCAGGAGCTGTGTATATTTAATTACGTGTTCCGCACTTCTTCTCTAAAAAGGAATTACTATATGATTCCTCTCATTATTTAACACTGCCTGATGTAGCACTGGAAACACAAAAAGGATCAGTTAAAAAAAAAACAACTGACCTGTGAATACAGACAAACAACAGAAAGGGTACTGAGGTGGGAGCGAGGTGTGAAACAGTAATGATGGTAAGAGGCAAGGGCATATGCAGAGCGTAAATGCATCTGTGCCCTAAGGGCAGATTAAGAATCATCTAAGACACACTGATGGATAACTGACTGCTAATGAGACCAAAAACATTGAGTGCATCAGGACATCCTTGGAATATCTGCATCGCATCTAGTTTGGGATGAAACCATTCTTCACCAGCACTCAAAATATACTCATGTAAACCAGTGAATGAAGAACTAATCATCGTAAACAGTTTACAACAAGCACAGGGTTTTGTCAAACTGAAGACTGTTACTCTATTTAGCCACATAGCCTTAACCTCAGCACCCAGGCAGGGTGATGATAGAAACGGACCCAGGATCCGTGCAGTAAAGTATGCTTGCTTCTCTGGAAGCAAGAGCAGCCTTTTGAAGGTCTTTTTTTAGTCAGGACATCCATTTGGAGAAGAAACTCCAGTCATTTGTGCCCCAGACTCTGGAGGTGGATAAAAAAAACAGATGATGTGGACCACCAATCAGCGGTCCTTGTGTGTTTGTATAAAATACAGAAACCTTTCTCTCTTGCAATAGCGTTCAGGTGCTCTAGGTCTGTAGGGAACACTGAAATTGTTTGAATTATGAGCAACTATCAAAATCATGTCTTTAAATTTTCTAACATTTAAAATGCACACATTTTTTGCTGGCTGCTGTGATGGAAACAGGGCTTTGCTGACTGAAAATATGTAACTGGTGTTGACAGACTAAGCATAAAAAGCCAGGAACTATCAGGAACTGGATGAATTACACAAGTACTGGGTGGATCCATGTCCTCTTTTTTCTTAATTTCTTATTTTCTCAGGTAACTTATTTTGGCCAAAGGTAGCACTATAAGTTCTTCTTGTGTTCTCACAATCCCATAATTAGAGAGAGGGAGCGGAAGATTAAGTCTCAATAAACAAATGTTAAAAAAAAAAAAAAAAAACTTAATTAGTTGCAACTTTACACTAGCTTATGCAGATTTAGTTAGCTTTAGTTAGCCAGCAAGCTACTTTTCTCAGTAAAGAGTATTCCGGTTGTGTTTTTAAAGCACTACATGTTATAACATATGATTACTTTAAAGAGTGTCCCAAACACAAAACCTGCCAAGGTTTCTTTTCAGTTAAATTGCTACCTGAAGAAGGTACCTGAAGGATTCAGCTGTTAAAAAAGTTGCCACAATGTCACAAATGTTTTGTGTGACTACACAAATATAACCTAAGGTCTAAGGTGGAGCTCCAGCAGACAGAAGAACAGAGATCAAGTCCTTCTTGTGCCATCTGAACCCCCGCATGCACAGTGACATACAGTGACATACATGCTATGATTAATTAGCCGAATATATTCAATCTCATTAGCAGCTGATTAACTAGCATGAACAGAGTCAGAGCTCCAGGACATTAAATAAGGCCCATTGTGGCCCAGTGGCTAAACCAAAGTCCTTCTCAGTGTGACTCTAATCACTGTGAAACAGAGGTCATTCAAAATGGCTTGGGCCAAATCCACCAACTCTACAGCCAGTACCTCAGCAAGAGAAGAAGCTGCCATCTTTATGCTTAAGTTTTAATGTGTCTCAGAACACAAGCAAACCTTCAACACAGTGTTGTAGCCAGGAATTAATTGCAGGGGGCCAGTTAAGAAAATATGTCAAATAAAATCCTAGCATGATCTGTAGAATTAAACTGATAAGTGTAGTGCAAATTTCAAACATGCAGTCCATCCTCGAGCTACACCTCTGCTTCAACCAAGAGTCTCTTAAACAGAAAGTCACAGGAAAAACTGCGTAAATCATACTGCTGTCATGTCTTCAACTGTAGAATGTGCATATTTTGATTGCTATATAGTTATCCATTTTCCTAGGAAAAAGGGATCTGAAGACAGACATATCCACAGCACTATTTTTGAGGCTACATAAGCACAGAGGAAGTTTGTGGGTGGCTGCTGTCAACAAAAGGTAGAGAGAAAGAAGCTGAATCATTTATTCATTTTTATCTCTTGTTTGTTTGTTCTTTGGATTCGTGGCCATTGAAGCGCAATGGCTTTAACAAGCACAGGGAGTGACTAGCAGAGTAAAACAGGAACCCTGTGGAACAATTGTGTGTGTGTGTGTGTGTGTGTGTGTGTGTGTGTGTGTGTGTGTGTGTGTGTGTGTATTCAAAGGACCAAACCTTCACATCTCTTGCTTCATATTTTATATAGCTGCTGTCCAATCAGCATCTCAGTCCACAACACATATAGTCATCTCAGTGCGAGAAACAGCACAACACAAACACGCAGAGGACAGATACTCTATGTGCAGCTGTATTCCCAAGTGCAAGGCGTATACACACACAGAGCACAGGACAAAAAGGTAAGGTGACTACAGACAACTGGGAATTGAGACACCCTTGCAATGATACCCTCTCTCTCTCTCTCTCTCTCATTTTTTATCTTGTTTCAGGACAGATCATTCATCATCAGGCCTTTGCGAAAAACCTTCATCATTTTCCGAGCTAACTTTTCACTTCGCCCTATAACCAAGTGTTGTCTTAAGAAGCTTTTGGAAGAAAACCTGTTAAGATCTCACACAGTATGAGCAAAAATATGCTCGAAAGGTTAAATCGCCATCTGTCAAGCTCTCTCATGGAGAGAATTCGGCTTGCTGACGATCTCACACACGTGCATGAGGAGGCATTAAAGTGTGGGGTTTTTTTTTGTGCTGTGATCACAAGCAGAAAGCTGCCAAAAGCAATTATTCCCAGAAAGTAATTGTAGTGACAAGAATCCCAATTCAGATTCTCTTTATGGCCCCCAATTTTCTGATGCCTCTCTCTTTCGTTCTGTCTCCCTTTCTTCTTCCACTGATGTGTGAGATTGCAGCCTTTCCAGCCAGTGAAGCAGACGCAGCACCTGATGAGGTTTGTTATGTGGTGCAGAGAGACCAGCACCGCTGATAAAGAGTTTTTAACACTAAGGTGAGCAGGAAGATGTGCTGTAAATTTGCATAAATGTGCACAGACAAAAATCTGTTAAGAATTCTTTAACTGTCCAAACAGGAATTAGAGGAGTAGGCCAGCATTTCCTCATCTTAAGCTCTATGCACTGCATCAGTAGTGTGTATGTGATTGGAAAATGTTCCCTTGTACTGAGAATAGAACAGAACCTGTTTATTCAAAACGTGGAAATCTAAGGGCAGTCGCTGAACTCTGGTAATACATTTTTAAAACAACAGTTTAAAAAGTTATAATGCAAATTTACACTTTAACAATAATAGTATTAGGATCAGACAGACGTGAGAGAATGTCTTACCAAAGCTGTTCTTATGTAGTGGTATCCAGATTCCCAATATTTTGAGCAACACCATAAATAGTTTGACACTGGTATTGCATAAGCACAAATGATTCCTTCTCTAAAAGTAAAAAATACACATTTAGAGCTAAAGTAATAGATACAATTGCCTAAAGACTTCATGAAAGTCTCTATTTCAGATACATGTTTTTGGACAGCTGGCCTTAGACTTCCAAAATGAGTTTTAAGTCAAAAGATATAGGTAAATTATTTTCATCACACACACACTATGTGGTAGATAGAGGTTACTTTAAGAAGCCCTGAATCTTAATTTAATATGCTGCTCCTCTGCTTGATGTACCAGTAGAGACATATGGAGCATCAGAAGGAAAACTGACCTGTGGACTTGAGTACAGACAGAAAGGGCACTGCTTGGTGGACCGCTCATGCTTTTGTACCACTGAAGGTTAATTGTTTTTGAGGTCAGGTTACAGAGGTGAAAATCATGAGCAAGAAGACACAGGCATATAAGGCTAATTGATTCACCTGGTTAGTTAAAGTCCACTTTTACACACTTGTTAATGAAAGCAGCTCAAATGAGTTTTTTTTAAAAAGCCATGGTCTCAATCCTGGGTTGGATGAAACGATGACATTTATAGTGTGATAAACTATATTACAACACACCTTTTAGAGACTATTTTGGATATTGTGAATTTTATAACACTCAATGACCATGCTCAAAACATCTTAGAAAGGGAAAATGTCGAATATTTAATCTCATATCACTTATAATGAGATGATTAGAATTCAAATACAGGTTATAAGGTTGTAAGGTTATACAGGTAATATAAGGTCTTTTAATTGCTTTTACACATTTCGAGCATTAAATCAAGCTTGAAATTAGTACAAATGTCTAGAAATAGGTTTATTAAGTATATATTTGGGAATAGGAAATAATAGTTAAGTACTAGATTGGACTATATTCAAGATATTGTCACATGCTATGATTTCATTTGTGATATTTTAATTGTCCCTTTTTCTGCATTAGTTTCTTTCGGGAAGATTTTAAAATTTTGTATTGATTGGGTATTAAAAGGTGTCCTATAATTCACGTCGTGTAGTCCACCTTCGCGACTAGATTCACACTAGTCCACACAAACAATATGAAACTCAATATGAGTCCAAATTTGCTCTGTATATAAATAATATTCATAAAAACAAGACCTTTCAACTTTTTTTTTTTTACTTTGTTATGTCTACTACACCATGGTTACTGTATCTACAGCAGGAGAGAGAACATAATGTGATTAGAGAGGAGACATGAAGAGAGAGAGAATGTTTTGAAATCAGATGCTTATTTAATCTGTACAGCATTTTAGTGATAAGCATAAATATGACAAGTGTGTAAGTCATAGTGACATTAATAGCTGTAGGTAAGGCGCACACACACAAACTATATATATATATAATGTTACATAAGCTCTGTGCTAGCAATGACAGAGTCTACATTAATACTTCTGTGGTCTTCAGTGTGCTCTCTCTCTCTCTCTCTCTCTCTCTCTCACACACACACACACACACACACACACACACACACTTGAGAACAAGTCATCTCAACAATCTCTTGAATATGACAATGTCATAAAAAATATGCATACACTCATCGGCCAATTCAGTAAGAATGCCAGTACACCTGCTCATTCATTCACGCAATTATCCAATCAGCCATTCATATGGCAGCAGCACAATGCATAAAATCCTACAGACACACATCAAGAGTTTCAGTTACTGTTCACATTAAACATTAGAGTAGGGAATAAATCTGATCTCAGTGACTTTGACAGAAGTGCCAGAAGGGCTGGACTGAGTATTTCATAAACTGCTGGTCTCCTGGGATTTTCACACACAACAGTCTCTGGGGTTTACACAGAGTGGTGCAAAAAAACACAAAATATCCATTGGGTGGCAGTTCTGCAACTGAGTGCTACATAATTAAGACTAATTTATAATCATGCACACATAGAGACAGCTTGTATCCAGATGCCTACAGTAATATTTGGACTAACAAATGGGATATTGAGTGTTAGTGATGCTGTTGTGTGTTTGCATGCTCTGCAGCGTCCCCAATTCCCACCAGTGCTGACTAGAGGGACTGCTGCTTCCTTGCTGCCTGCTCTGCAACACATCAACCCTCCTGCCTCAATTTCCTGCATGTGTATTCTCCTGTATGACACAGAGTGACAGGAAAGGCAGATTGGGAGAGAAAGTGTGTCTGTGTGTCAGTNACACACACACACTCCACACACAGTTCCCTCTGAGAGGAAGTGCCTGGGAGGTACAGGGAGGAAACTAAGGCAGTGGCCTTTGAGGGGTTAATCAGCATCCACCCTGGCCTTCTCCAACTCTCACATTCATCCTTACCACTGCTGCCCATCTGTCATCCACCCATCCTGCTCTGCTATAGACTCAGACCTGAGATACTAAAGAGGATCAGCAGTAAAAAACCACAGTCTACACTAGTCTAGTCTCAGTAAAAAGTAGTGTGGGATCCCTATTTTTAATCACCTTTAGTTGAAAAAAAAAAATAGCCTTGGGCTTGTTATTTGTCAATGACTGGTTTACAGTGAACAGTGAACTGTAGTAGAAACAGTGCATCCAATCTGGTAACCCTTCTGGGTTCATGTGTGTAAACTCAGTTTTATTAAAAGGTAATAAAGCATTACAAGCCTTATTGGGAACATATTAAGGTCTTATTAAATTTGTTTTTTTGCTTAGCACTATTGGCTTTGCATGTAATAAGGTAAAATAGAGCTTTATATAAAACCACTCATTAAGAGGTCCACAGCAGTAACCACATTTCCCCTGAGATGCTAAAATGAACCAGTCTTACTTAATCCCAGCCTACGCCACTAAGCAACTAAATACTCCCCATGTGCCTTGCTGCGCTAGGTGTTAAAAATGCCTTTTAAGAGCTTTTCCCCACTTTACACCAGTGTTTAGTAATGAGTCAGGAGCACTGGGAGACATCTTGCTGTTGAAAGCCCAGTGTTGCTGGACACTCTAGTCATGTCTCATCGTACAGAGGTTGTTCAAGTGAGGTGTTCCCTGAAAAAAAAGAGATTATCCTCTATAGAAAAAATAAATGTGCCCTCATACACCCATCCTTTACTTTGTCCCACTTAATGGCTGGGATATCTACAAATATATACAAGTAATGATACAAGCTCATGTTTTGCTGTCCAACAGTAGGCTTACAGTGGATTATGACTATCTATACCATATCTATCTATACTGTTGAATTCTCAAATCTGATTGGTCACAAGGTCTTGATTAATTTCCTATAACAGCAGCTCCGACAGGAGTACCGGCTGTAATTCTAATCATAGACTATGTAATTACACGAGGAATATCATACAATAGAAAAGATATCATGGTTGAATGTGTACCTGAAAATATCGTTTACTAGCACATAAACAGATTGTAATATATACGATTCATATATTACTGAATGTCCTGTTGTGTTTTCTTCCTTGCTTATTTGAGTACACTATTGCTTCAGTTCATAATTTAAAATCAAAAAAGTCATTCACGAAAATCATTTTCTACTTGTAAACATTTCTGTGCTTATTTCAGCGCTTGCTAATATATATCAGGGCAAGGTCACATAGCAACCAATTCAAAAGAAGAAAATGAGTAAATTTGATAATGCAGCTTAAAGTAAACACCATCACAGACATACATTACAGGTGCAGCCACTAAACACAGCCAAAGCATTCACAGCAGAGCATTCAAACTGAGCTGGAGCATGAGTTGGCAGAGAAAGCTACGATCAGAAAGAGGGGAAGTGCAGTTCTTCCAAAGAAAACAGAATGAGCCCATGCTACAAATGCAGAGAACAATCGTGTGATTTCCCCTTCTTATGTGTTCATGGTGCTGGCTGAGTTATTGCTACCCATATTAGGGCATCACTGCTGTATGAATCTGCCGTGTATTTCAGTGCAGTCTGGACATGTTTGTACACAGCAGGAAAAAAAAAAAAACATCCTTAACCAGCATTGATCAGTGTAAGAAATCTAGCTCTTGTGGCAGATAAAAGGAGATCAAAAAAATATACATTTATCTATATATGTGCTTCTAACCAAATTGAAAATTAAGCTCATCTAAACGGACAGTACTGAAAACATTTCTGTAGGCAGACAAACTAATTGCAATAATTGCAACATTGAAAATATGACCTAGCTGCAGGCTGTTGAGCATCCATAACATGTTAACTGACTGCTAGCTGGCCAGCAACATTTCCTTTCAGATTAAACTTTATATAAATACTTTACGTTTTCCTCAGTTTAGGCTAATTATGATTGTATAGAAGCTAGGACCTTGTCTGCAAAAGCAGAAACAAAAGATAAATTTGAACGTCATGAACATCATATAAAAAAAGATAACGTTTTTCTTAGTTATTTTTAGTAATTCACTGGCAGGTCAGAGTGTCTGACTCAATTTCCCTTCCATCACTGCTTCTGAAACTAAGTCTTTATAACATTCCCTCAGGGAAGCACTGCTATGATATAATGCCTTACAGCCAGGTTCTCATTTTATTCGAGATCATTAACCTGACCTGCAACACGACTACAACTGAAGGTTTGTTTCACGTGTCTTTAGTGTGTGTGCCTCATTCACACTTCCATACTCTCTTTGTAAGCCAGTGCCATGAGCTATATATGTGTGTATGTGCATGAACACTCTACATGCCACACTTGTATTCTATAAAGCTGTGTCAACACACTTTCAGTGACTAATGCATAAGTCTTAGGGTGTTTTCACACTTAGGCTTTTTGCACATAAGGATGTTTGTACCGAGAGTTTAGTTTGGTCCCTGGGCAGCGCTAGGGGAACGTTTGACCCTCACAGCAACTCTATAGCAACTCAGAGAATTGACTCGTAATACTTATATAATATTAATATACATTGTTATGTGACAGATCCACAATACCGTAATTTCATGTGGTTACAGACAGCTGGACCAAGGTCAGAAGCAGAAAGAAAATGCTAACACTTTACAATAACAGTGAATAACATGAATAATCATGCACTATTACCTGAATTAATACTTACTTAAATATGAACTAATGATGAGCTAAGGCATGTACTAATCACAAACTAATGAAGAGCTAACCTTAACTACGACACGAGTCCCATGAATTCATGCATGAATAACAACCACCGTAAGTACGTTATTACATGTTTGTTAGTTAATGTATTAATTAACATGTCAATATAAACTAAATCAAACATGCTCTATAGCAAAGAATATGAATTAAATGTGCCTAATTTCAAATTGTTTATGTAATTGACAATTGTGGTTACATAGTTCACATGCTTTCATGTAATCTAATAATGGTATGGGCCCCAAGTTATAACTATATAGGCCTAATGCTATAAAACTACACT
>CM074948.1:10013123-10051379 GCA_037577455.1 Pangasius macronema | reverse complement strand
GGTTTAGAGTTTGGACACGGTTTAAGCATAATGTTAGATTATATTATTATGCAGTATAAAATAATTAACAAATATGTACATGAACTGTTTTTAATTGTTAAATTATTAAACCTTTACTACATGTTAATAAAGAAACATTAATCTGACATGCTTATTCTGCATTTCATTATTTCTGAAGAGGACATGAATTTCAGAGTTAATAATAATACTTTAAAAAATTAATTACTTTTTGAATCCCTAGCTGTTGAAAGTCACAGGACAACAACATCCATTTGAAGGGATTAAATAATAATAATAATAATAATAATAATAATAATAATAATAATAATTAAGAATTAAATGTTTCCTAAAAAAAAGGTAAAATTAAAGCTTACCTTGTGGATCAGACTGCGTGGCAGGTTGGGTTCTACCGCTCTCAGGGTCGGTTCCTACACACACACACACACACACACACACACACACACACACACACTGCAGTGGAGAGAGGGCAGGTCCCTCCCTTTACTGCAGCCTGAAGCTTAGCATTCTGAACCACAGCACCACTCTGCATTATCAATTCATCACATACAGCTGTCTAGTAAACATCACATGCACACACACACACACACACACACACACACACACACACACACAAGAACAGTACACTTAGCCAAACATTATCAATTCTATACATTAGTAATACACAGAAAATGTACTGGATATGTGTATTTTCCAATACAAGAGTAAACACTTAGTCTAGAGTGAATGCAGTCACTTATTATTCTCATCCATTTAAGTTCATTCTGTTTCTTACACACTCACAGGTCATAATCAGAGTTGCCCTTTGCAGGTTACACACTCGTGGTTGACGTCGTACAGAGCAATAGTTAGTCGTGTTTTGTGTGAGATGACTGGTGTCGGAGTTACTCTCACAGGATCAATCACTCTCACTCATTCTCTCTCTCACTCTCTCTGTCGCACGCACACACATGCACGCACACACACACACACACACAGTTGTTTTTGAAAGGGATACATGGGGAGCATGGAGGCAAAAACCTGAGCTCAGGGTCACTGTGCAGAGTTCCTGTGCATGATCTCCAGTCCACATGCTAGTAGGTGGATTAGCTATGCTAAATTGCCCGTAGGTGTGAATGAGGGTGAATGTGTCCTATCCAGGGTTATCTGCATAACATCTGGATCCACTGCAACCCTAACTATGATAATGCAGTTACTGAAGATTGCATGAATGAATGAAGGAATGAAGGAATGAAGGAATGACGGGGATACATTAGCATCACTGATGTGATATCAATAAATGACTGAGATGGGAACAAAGCGAGAAATCGATACATACTGACAAATCAATCATGTTTAAGAGCTATAAAAAGGGACATTAATTTTTTAAAAGTTTATGATCGTGAGCAAAAGATAATTGTTTAGATAATTAATATACCAGATTGTGGTGACAAAGATATCCAGTAAATCATAACACCATTTGCTACGGTGATGACTGAAATATCCAATCAGTGGACTGTTGTTGTTGTCCAGCTGCCTACATAGGCCCTGAATCCCAATCCAGCAACACTTCACCATTTTGTGTGTTTTGCTCATTATAAAGTGGATTGTGTAAAGAGAGACAGTATGCGGTATGGGTGTGTGTGTGTGTGTGTGTGTGTGTGTGTGTGTGGACGTATAAACATTTAGGGTGGAGGGAAGCTCTGGAGTAACAGCCATCTGGCCTGAAGAGATTATGGATAATTAGTCCAAAATTAATAATCCCACAATCACACATGTATCTTTTTTTTTTTAGAAGTAGGATTATTAATAGTTTGACCTTAAAATGCCTGACCCAAAGCATGAGATTCCACTTCAGCTGCAAACAGAGCACATATGCTTATAGTGAATACAAACAAGGGAACATAACCTTAAATGTCTGTCGGAAACACACACATACGCTTACTTTATGTGTGGCATGGGACTAATCTGGCACAAATTAATCTCAAATGTGCCAATGTCAGAATTTCCATAATAAACATGGCAGCAATCAGTCCTCCTCTAGAGACAGGGGAAGGAAAGGGCAGAGGACATAGCTTCTCCCCTTTATACACCACAGGCAAGGGGCAATGTAAGGTCTCACAAACACACAGAGTGCAGTTATTTCATACAAACACACACACACACACACACAAAGACAGAGAGAAAACGAGAGGGAGAGAGAGAGAGTGGGAGAGCAAGACAGAATGCTTATTCTCTCATATCCTGTTTAACCTCTATACACACACACACAGTATATAGCATTTTCTACAGCCACTGCTATTCTAAACAGTGATGTTATTGCTCTGAGGCACACAGTATTATGCAGAATGTCGACTGCAATTCCTGCTTATCTTCACGTTTAAAACAGTCCACACACAGAGACTAGCAGAAGCAGACACTCAATAAGCTAACAGTATCAGTAACAGGTTTCTTCAGATCTGTAATTGTGAAGAAAAAAAAAAAAACAGTGTGTCGTACCACACTGTAAGCTGGAAAAGCACTAATAGACACTGTCATTAGGGGCAGGGTGCAAATACATTTATTATATACCATACACAATTCAGCAACAGAAAATTCAGAACAATTAGGGGCATCGGCTCAAATTTATCAGCTGTTATATGATATGCAAACCATTAGCATTAGACCACTGGGTCTTACAATAGACATAAAACTATCCTGCATAACAGAGAAGTAATACCATTCATGACTCAATTTTCAAGTCAAGTGTTTCCAGTCTGCAATCATGCCACGTCTCTTTTGAATAACTCTTTAATTCAAACCACACAAAACGTACGGTTCTGCCGTATGTGTGTTCATGTAGTTTGTCTTTTAGCAATCTCTGTTAAACCTATATACTATATCAAGTTTCTCCTTAAAAGCAATTTTGAAAAATCAGTGATCTAGGAAATAACCCACCTTGTTCAGGCTTTTTAGGGGCCAAGCACAAGGGGTGTAGTTATACCTGTTACTGTATTTCACATGCACATTCTCAATGACTGCTGAAGATGCGTTATGGTTGAGTCAGCGAAGTTAGATTACATAAATTAGCCCATTTCACATGAAATGTATCCAAGTGTAATCATTTGACACAAGGGCCAATGATAGGATGTGTGAATCTACAATCTGGGCTACAAAGAAATCAGCCTTAGCCTCCACTTCATACCATTCAGTGTATATAGACTTATGATTGTTGTTGGTGCTGTTGTTCTTATTTGTTAACAGCAAATAAGATGATGTGTAGCTTTTCTATAGAATAAATCAAAAAAGGGAATCGGCATGATCGGGTGAATATGGTCGACGGAGACGAGTCGTGGGGACCATATGTTCTAGAAATAAAAGTCACTTATAGTGAAGGTAGAAATCTCTGAGCCCATGTGATTTGTGTCTCAGTTATTCCGCAGGAGTGTTGTCAGTATGACAGCAAAGGCTGGAAAATGCACAGATAATTGATAGCAAAGCCGAGATTCAGCTGTTATCTGGAGACAAACAGGGTGTTGCTGAGGAACTGCAAGTGAAAGAACAAGAACAGGACAAATAGACACATTAGTGTTGCGTATGTGTGACACACACACTTTCAAAACGGATCAGCGCAAGCCTCTCTTGAGTTCCAGAAGTAACAGCTGTGTGTTGTGGGTCACAATACAAGCTACAAGAGAGCTATCCTACTCTCTGTCCCTGTTTCTCAAACTCACAATCTCAACACCGCATGGTGTGTAGCAGCTGCTCGCACAGCTGCACTCACACTCTTCCTTCCAATCAAGCAATACAGTGTGGGAAAGAAAAGCAAGATCCCAAGTTGTGTATCTGTTCTTTCCCTCCCTCGGTTTCACAGAATAATAACCATAATAACAAAACTAATCCCAGGACAGATTCTATCATGTGCTGAGACAGACCATAAGCTTTCTCATGGAATTTGATCTGTTTGGACTGCACAACTTCTTTTCTTTCACTATCATTGAACTCTCGTGAACTGACGTAACAGCGCGGCCATTCATTTAGTCTGAATAATGAGCTGGATGCTGGAGCTGTGGACGCATTAGAGGCACAGACCTGTTCTTCTAAACACTGCCAAAGTCCACGCAGTAGCAGATCAATCAGAGTTACTGTCAGCACCTTTAACTCACTCTGTTAAATAGGCTTATTTTTACAGGATGGACCATCAAATCAAGGGTGTTTACAGCACACACCACTCAACCATTTAGTCAGAATCATAATGTATGGTCAGAGCTTACATTGCCACAAAGGTGATATCTTTGAAATACAAGCTGAAATGAGATGATGATACATATTGCTAAAATCCATCAATTTCAAAAGCCCATGATCATGATTTACCTTATTGCTGCTCAATCACAGTCCAGATAACCATCACAATCCATATTTTCTACTCATCATGTGCTACAGAAATTGTATGCACAGTGCGTATACAGTATGTGTGTATGGAGTTTTTATCAGACAGGATGGAGGGAAGCTAGAGAAGCAACCATCTGGCCTGTGGATGAGGATTCTGGATAATTAGTCTCAGATTAATAATCCCACTCCAGGAAGGACTGCATGGAGCCTAGCAATCACAGCATGTATATATCTCACAGGCGGCTGGATTACACAGCAAAGCAGCTCCAATTCTTCTACACCCATCACACCATTCTCTCCTTCTGTTAACCAACTTTGCACTGACATTCACTTCTTTAGTTTATTCTCTTCTCTCTTTCATTATGCAGGCTTGTTCTGTCACTCCCAGTCTATCCCTGTCTTATTAAAGTCAGCCATGCAGCAGAGGATTAGGGGATTGCTATTCCCGCTGAAATGTGTGCTTTATTGGAATTAAAAGCTAGCAGAAGATGTCTAGAAGAGCAGGAGAAGTTTAGAGGAGGGAATATGGTCTGCTTGTCAGATTGTGTGATGATGTATCAAGTTAGCCGTGGGTTAAACTACAATTTAAATGAATCCAACAGCTCGGCAAGTGCTTTGAAGCTACATTCCTTAACCAGTTCACTGACTGATGGATTGATTATCACATATGTTTGAGTTTAGGCCACTGATTCCTGACCCAAAGCTGTACACTTTATACAGAAGTGGGAAGAGAGGAATGACCAACTGAGACCAGCTGCTCTGGAAAAGACAAGCTTTCTTCATGAAATCAAGAAGTACATATGCTTTTGAGTTGAAGTCTTGAGTTGAGAAAAGTTTACACAAGTTGAAGTGAACGTTATATAGGAGAAGGTGGTCCAGTAGTGCGGTTATATAAGGGGAACTATGGATTTTTCCCCCTTTTCCTTACACACACACATGAACACACACACACACACACACACACACACACACACACACACACACAGAGTATTACATAAACCCTGTGTGAGCAATGGCAGACTCTGCCTTATTCTCACATGTCTTTGGTCTTCAGTGTCTCCCAGTTTCTGCTCTTTATTTCTCTCTCTCACTCATACACACACAGTACAGTAAACACACAAAATGTCTTATTCACCCATCCCAACACTTCTGATCGTCTGATGTTCCTGAAAATTACTTTCAGTAACAACAGAGGTGTCAAAATTCATTTACACTTTGATGCTTGCTTCAACTACATCTGTAGGATAGAGGCTGGTTTTTTTAAAGCTCTAGTGAAATATTTTTTTTCCCAGAACATTTATTCCATTTTGTATGAGTGTTAAATACTGTGTGTGTAAGACTGCTTAATGAAATGTGAATGCCTAATGTGTGTGTCCTGGAATATGCTGCCTAAGCTCTGTAATACTCTGTGTTTCGAGGGTATAATTAGGCCTCCATCTTGAAACTGGACCCCCGGTCAGATCATTAGTAGAGCACATGCACATACACACACATTTCCCCCCAACCATTTTATTCAAATATTTGTTATATTATATTTATAATTTATATATAATTAATTTTTATGAGCTTGATGAGCCACAGACTTGAACATTCTGTCAGTAATACTCAGAGCCATATGCCATGGAGCCGAACATTATCACCATCTGGAATTTAAAGGAAATTCAGCTCTTTTTTTATTTTATAAAATTCATCAGATTATTAGTTACTAGATTTTGTATGTCCAATAAACTAGCAACTGCATTTTAGTTTTGTGGGAATCGAAACAATTTAGCGAGTCCCGTCACCGTTATTTTACTGTTCGCTTTGACTAGTCATAATCGTATAATTACACAAATAGAGTTATTGTTCTTATCCGAAATGTACCAATTAAAAGTTAAATTAATCTCCTTTAAATATAGATTCTGCTCCCAATCTGACTTATGAATTAAAGACATATTAGTCAGAGTTTAAGTGTAGACTGTCACTGAAAAAAAGAGATATTAAAAAATTTAATGTGTGCAGTGGTCACACGTTACACGTTACTGTAAAGTGGTCTTTTTGGGGTCTAATTTTGTATCTTAAATGAGTTTTATTGTTTTTTTTACATCCTCTAGGTTGAGCTAGATATCCATGGTTTCTTCATGGGAACTGTCATGGTAAACACTCTGTAAGCAAAGATGGGACTCCCTATGTTATTAGTACCTTTCTCTTTCTAAGGGTGTATGTAGGTGTGTGATATCCCAATGAAGTAGTCAATAACCCATTCAGACTTTCATACAAGATCCCTCCCCTCCCCCAAAAAACACATTCCACCTCAACATCCACTATTTAACAGTCCCGTTTATCTCATAAGGATATGAAGAAGGCAGGGAAAGTTTTTCATTAACCAGAACAGAGAGGTGTTTCTATCCTGAAAGAAAGCCAGAAAATAAACAGACTGAACACACAGAGACATGCAGATTAAAATACTCTGCAGGTGTCTGTGTGTGTTTGTGTGACAAAAGCACAATTGCATGCATATTACTCATGCAATGTGCTTTTCGTCACACTCTGTGGTGCTTTGGACACTTAGACAGAGAAATCCTCTGTTGTTCTGAGGTTCCCCCAATGGGACAAACCAAAGAACAGTTAGGGGGTTTTAATAAGAGTGGAAGCCAAATGCACCAGGATTTGCCATAAATACATGGGTTAAATCAAATATGTAGTGATACACTCACTCAAGGAAAAAAGATTAAATCTAAACCTAAACCTAAATGTTTCTCACTGGGGGCTTTATGTAGAACTGAAGATTTCAAGTATCATTCCTTTAGGAATTAAAAAAAACCAACCTACCTAAAGAACCTTTGAGGAGCCATTTTTTCTAAGAGTGTATACAGACAGCGAGTGATATCAAGAGGTCACGCCACATTAATCCAGTGTGATCTCCTGAGTCTGATTTCTCACCTCTCTAATTTTCACATTACTCTAGCTGCCAATCATCAATCATCTTCCTCATATCATTTATGAGCTATCTGATTCAGAAAGCTAATCAATTCAAAGTATGTTTTGTAACTGAGACACAACTACTACCAAACTCTTCCAAACTTTTGCCTCAGAAATAGCTGCATAATCAGGTAACTGCAGATCTGGGTCTTTCAGACAATAACGGCTCTTAAAATATTCCTTCAGAAAGCTGATTCTAGGTGTTGACACTCACCTGCGGCTACAAGCTGAATCCACTTGGGATAATGAGAGAGAGGAGAGAGGAGAAAAGTCAGGTTCTGTCCTGTCCCTGATGTGGAATGGTAGGAGCGGGGTGCAGACAGGGGGATGAATTTTGGGGGGCTTAGAGGGAAAAGAAGGAGGGGAGTGGTGGGCCAGAAGGAGGGGAGAACAAAAAAAAAGTGAGGGAAGGAAGAAAAGAAAGCTTTTTTTTCACTGACAGACTTAAAAGTTAAATCCCTGTGGGAATGAGTTTGTTAGAAAGACACTGGCTCAGTGTTTATCCCTCCTCTTCCCATCTCTTCCTCTATCTTATTATGTTCACTCCATCCTGTTTTTAGCCATTTGCTCAGAGTACTGAGAGCAGTGTGTATGTGTGTGTGTGTGTGTGTGTGTGTGTGTGTGTAGGCAAGGAGTTCAGTGAATCTTCTTATATTCACAATGAAGAATTTATTGAATGCAGAAGACAGAGAGAGCGAGAGAGCAGAGCACATATAAAAAAAACTCACCAGACACTAAAGGGCATCCAACATTTTGCTTTACATTCTTCCTCCACCGAAAGTGAAAATGACTTCTGCCTTCCAAAGTTTAAAATTGATTTGCACCGATCTGCTTCTGTGCATACGCATTTTCATCACTATAACACATGAGGGCACTGCTTTGTTGCTCTAAGACTTGAATAATATTATTTCACTGTGCTCAAGGTTTGAAAAAAAAACAACAACTACAAATCCAAGCAGGCGAAGAAAAGAAAAACGGGATGCGTTTAAGCAGAAACAGATGAGCGAAAGGACGGGTAGAGGGGTAGAAACAAGATTTATAGACAAACCATTCCGCAGCAGCTATAAAAAAAAAAAAAGTGAGAAGAGCCATTCAGAAGTAGCCGTCATGGTATAGAAGATATTAGCTACCAAGCAATGTGGAGCTCAACACACACACACACACACACACACACACTCGGAGTATGTTTCTTCAGACTCACATATGGAATATGTTTCATCAGACTGACTTTTATGGCTGAAGATGGAGAAGAGCAAGAGAAGGAAAAAATGCAAAAGAAAAAGAGATTGAACCAAAGTAGGTTCTGAGGGTCTGATAGAGCATACCTCATGAGCGAGAGAGAGGGAAAAAGAGAGAGAAAGAGGGGGAGAGAAAGAGAGAGAGACTGAGAGACACAGAGTCAGTGAAAATTTGAGCTCATTAGAGAAGCAAACTGAGCTTCATGGAAAACAAAGGGCGTCTCTGATCGAGCAGGGTTCTAGCAGATACATGAGAAACGTCATGGGTGGGCGGATGGAACCCAAGTCTGTGGGCAGAGAGTGAGTCCGGACCATGTTACGGTGCTCCATCTCCACCACAACTACACCTGGCTCTTTACTCAGCCGCAGAAAGTCTCAGCTGGCAGTAAAAGGAGGGAAATGTGATTGGGGGTTAGATGAGGAGAGGGGGATGAATAAACCACTGAAAGTCCGCCCACTACTCGGCCATTTGAGAGGATTAACATTAGGGAGGAGATTCCCGCCAAATCTGTTTTCTCTGTCTCTTGTTCCATCTCGTCCTCTTCCTTTGAAGACCTAGTCAGTGATTTTGGAGGAAGTTAGCGAATGCTGCCTTCGTGTCATATGGGAGTAACCGTAATTACCAAAGTTTACATCAACATCTAATTGGGAATGAGTTGGAAATTTGACAATTTATCTGAGCAAATACAGAAGTGAGAAAATGAGAACATGCCATGCATCCAAGGAAATAAAGTCTTCAAATATAATTAATTACAACTGATTTATATTAATGATAGATCATTTCAGATGAAAACTACAATCAGCATTTAACATAGTAAATAAGGGGGAATAATGGGAAGCTTTCTCCTCCTCCTTGCTTTAACAATAGCCCCTTCCTTCAGTGTTTCTTCAAAGCCACACCCTATAAACACATATGCTGCATTTAACTAATTGCCAATTTCCAACCAGGATAAACAAAAGAAAATGCCCCCTCAACTCAGCAATTTATACTTTGGATGGTCTCCTCAATTCTGAGTTCCTCGGAGTTCAGCAAGTGACATCAAATCAACATGGCTGCAAACAGCATCAGCAGTAAAGAAACCTTTAAATGATTTATGCTGTATATACAAGTATTTGCTTTAGATCAATCAGCATACAGACATATTCACACTGACTATACAGTTTGCTGTTTTGAGGAGAAAATATACATCACTCATCACAGTTAGCTGCCTAGTTTGTTGTTAATAAAAGACAAACATTGAGGCCTCCATGTTTTTCACAGACTTTGTAGCTTGAATGCACCAACGCCGAGCTCCGACTTCCTACTAGAACACCTGAATGCTAGTGCAGCAATAGGGTACACTGACTCGACAGGCAAAATGATTGACAGGCAAGTAGAGATGCCTCTTTGCCCTGATTGGTTGGATGTTGGTGGTCTACATTATGTTTTTTCTCTTGATTACAGAGCCTGGGGCACCGCAGAGACTGGAGATTTTTTCCTCGTTTGTAATAATGCAATAAGATATGCACACAGTCATTTAGTGATGGCTCTGTGCAGTTCTGTGCAGCAATTTAAACTGCAGGGCTGTAATAATGAGGTCACCTGGGACTCGTGAGTCACCCGTGCAAAAGCTAGTGTGGGTTTACAGATTTTAAAACAACATAATTTAACTACAACCCTGCGTTGAAGCTGTTTTAAGAACGTCGAGGTGATCAGGCATGTTGTTCTATGCACTCTTCTGTGTGACACATATTATATTTTGCCTTAGGAATATGAACTGTCCATTAATGCTTTAAAGTCCCAGGACCTATCCTTCCCACTCACCATGCCTATTTAGTTTCACTGTAGTTTTTGAATAATTCATCATTATTATATAATCTGCTATATTATGATAAGTGAATAACCAAATAATAAGCTGGGACTTTTAAGGGTCAGACTTTGCCTAGTTAAAGAGCTGAAAATGAATAATGAATGCTACAAAGAATCTGTGTACATAACGCTCGCTGCCTGAGGCTTCAACAAGCAGTGCTCTTCTGCCTCTTAGTGGACTCTAGTGGCCCTGCAAGCAACATTACATCACAACAAAACCTCATATCCATGTTTCTGTGCTTGATAATAAAAGACAGATGGACAGATGGAGATGAAGTGTGATTCATGATGAACTGTGTTCAATTGAAGCCAGTGCACTTATTATGCTCATGCTGAATAGGTCCATTTCCAGTTGTGGAAGCTGTGAAACATTTTTGTGTTAGGACCTCTATCCTTTTAGGGGCAAAGACACACAGATGAGCAGAGTTAAAGCAAGCAGCTGCGGAGAGACAATGCCAAATCACAATCAACTACACAGGTTTCAGCATTCTACATTTGAATCGTGCGTAGGAAATAAGAAAGGGTTGTATTGTTGACTGTAGGATCAGTTAACAAAAACTTGAGTACTTACTTGTTTTAAAATAAAAATAAACGCATAAATTAAAGCAACTAGATAAAGTACTGCTTATGAAAATAATTATGAAAATATCAAGGGAAAATCACTAGCTTAAAAACAAAAAAAAAGAGATTTTGTTTTTTCTGCTTTCTATGTACCAAGTATTGAACAGGTGTGCCGTTTAAGACAGACAGAAAAGAAGTAAAGGCAGTTTCAAAATACCTGATTTGACTGAGAGATAAGGTGATACATCAAGAGACGTACTTTCAGTGTTTGTGTGTTAGAGGTGGAGTTGTTACCGGAGAATAAATGGACAATTCACTGTGACACCCACAAGTTCGCTCAGGTCTCTCATCAGTAATGTATGACTGACAGAGGCTCACAGGTATGTCAAAACATGACAGCTGCTGAATAGATCATGTGTTCTGAACAGATACAGATACAGATACAGATACAGATAGGAGGAGCACTATTTGTTTGTTTGGTTTCAAAGGGTTATAAAGGTTCACTAGAGGTAAGCATTGGGTTTGAGATCCCATGTAATGCTCCTGGAAGTAAAAAAGACCATGCCGGGCAATGCATTTGCAACGTTCATTCATTAACCCTTAGTAACTACCTGTTACTAACTAAGCTACTAGTTTGTTTATATTTTGGACATAGACAAATTTGTTAGAAAATACTGCTGGCAGGTAAAACCAAGAATAACTGTGAAGCAGTTTTTAAAACAATCCTGAACACATCTTGTCAATACTTGAACTCACTACATCGACTTCAACTCCTTGGTAGTCTCGGTCTTCGACTGTCCCAACCCTAAAGATGTGTGGAGGTACTATGTAAAAAAAAAATGGTTGTAATTCCTAAATAATAAATGCAATATTTTGTTTAGCCTCTTGAATTAAAGCTGAAAGTCTACACTTCAATCCCATCTTGACTGCTTTATTTCAAACCCATTGTGGTGGTGTACAGAGGAAAACAATATATATATATAGTTTTCTGCAGTCTGTTTCACTGAATGATGTGGAGTCAAAAGTTGTTTCTCTTGCACACACAGGAAGCATGAAAATAGATATGCTCACACTCACCTGTCCACACAGATGACAAGATCAGTTTAAATTCAGGACTGCATCCGACCCGAGGCCTAAAGACCACGACTATCCCATATCAGTACACACTCTCTTTCACACATGCACTTACTCTGACACACTGAGTCAATGAGGAAGGGCACATGAGATTATAGGACACACACTCACACAGATATAGAGTCTGGGTGTCAGGCAGAAGATATGTGCCGCCGCCTCCACATTCCCTCACACACACAAACATTCACACACGCGCACACACCCTCTTCATGATGCCTTGTTTAGCTGGGTTGTGTGCAGGCTCCCAGCTGCCTTCTCTTTCAGAGCAGCACATAAAGCTAGCTCTATCTCCACGCACAACTCCCTTTAAACTCAATTAGCCTGTCAACTGCTCTTTCTCTCACCACATCCGCCTTGATCCCCCCCTCTCTCTCTCTTCACCTTTCTCTCTATATCTCTTCATGTCACTACCTAATCTCTTTGATTTCCCTACTTCTCAGCAGTTAACAACTGATGCAATTGCGTATTCTGCCAAATCCACTTTCTAAAATATAGTTTTGGTTTTAGTCCTGTAATTTCCAAACTCCTTTCCTGGTGTGGCGCATAAACCTACAGGTATGGCCAAGTGCAGTGCAAGAGATTAGTCTGCCACCTAGTAGCTTTCTAAAGCATTCTGGGAATCAGGTATGGATTTATATTTGAAGCCTGTTCAGAGACTGGTCTGAGCGTAATTGTGCTGTGTTTGTGGGTCTTGGGTCTGTCCCAAGTAAGTACTGTGAACTGGAAGGGAAAGTGGGAACGAGAGAACATTAGAAAAGAATAGAAAAGATAAATCTCACTGAAAATGTTGTGTACATAGTGCTATATTACACCTTCAGAAATGTACTTCATAACAAGTGACCTAAACCTAAACATTAATAAATGCTTATTCCAACAGACAAGCATCTCCTGTCATAAAGACTGATTATGGCCATTTTAAGTCAAGTGATAACTTTATGTTATGACACTTTCCAGACCGGCTTAAGCTAAAACATCATGACAGGTGACTTTGTAGCTTAGTATACTTTTGAAATATGAGTCATATAATGATTAAGTGGTAATAAAGTGGCAAAGCTTAACATTTTGAAGTTAATTTGAAAATTAATGACATATTCTTTACAGTGCCTCTTGTACTTGGATGTAACATCAACAGGAAAACCAGCTGTATTACATTGCTACATAGTGCAGGTTAGGACACTGACTTCACTGCACAGTAATGACAGAGATGTGCATATTTTTCTGGCTTCAAATAGCTGAGTTTATTTTTACTATTTATAATAATAATTACTAATAACTATATCATGACACAGTAATGACATTTGTGTATATTTCCTGTATGATTTTATCAAAATGATAAAGATCTTACAAATATTATTGAATATTATTGTGGTACTGTGGTATTTCTGTCTCAATAGTATACTTTCTCTGATCCTAAATTACAGTGAGTTGGGGTTTGATGTGTCACATGTCAGTTCATCATTATTATGTGACATATCAGTTGACATCAATCTTAAGACATATTTTGACGTCTGTTGCAATAAGCCTTTATTAACGTTTTTACAGACAATTGTTCCATGGAAAATTGTTGCACTCGTTTTTTCCTACACAGCACTGTTCTGTTGTCCTGTCTAGTTAATGTGCACTTTTCTGTATATTTATTGATTTTCTTTGTGGAACTTGTCTCACACTATTACATCTTCTTCTTCTTCTTTCCGCTTTTCCCTTCAGGGGTCGCCACAGCGAATCATCACTCTCCACCTATCGTTATCTTCTACATACTCAACACTTGCACCCACTAGCTTCATCTCCTCATTTATTACCTCCATGTACCTCCTCTTTGGCCTTCCTCTTCGCCNACATGAGCTGTCCCTCTGATGTACTCGTTCCTAATCCTGTCCAATCTCGTCACTCCCAAAGAGAACCTCAACATCTTACACGTCTCACACTATTACATATCTGCACTTTATGTAGTCCTGTGCACTATACTATAGTACGCCCATGGTCCTGGAGAAATGACATTTCGTTCCAATGTATACATAGGGGACTGTAGCAGAATGCCAATAAAAACCCACTTGACTTGATCTAGGCTTATACCAGTTGTTATGTAGGTGTCATGTGGCCCTGTAAACACTACACTTAATTAAATCAAACTGATTCTCTTGAATGGCCATACCTGTTGGGCAACATACTTTAGATGTTACTGTGTGTCTCTTTATAGTTTTCTCTGTGGTTTCTCTGGTATCGGCCATGCTGCCGATTCTCAGGAACAAATCATGACAAGTGACATTCCACACAACTTTTCTGCCACATTTAAACACACAAACTGCTGCAGGCTTGGAAATCCAACATGCCAAAAGCCAACTGTTCAAACCTACTGGTGGAAACGGGTAAATTTTTACCGAGATTACATTACTGAGTAAAACGTACACGCACACATGCATGCACACACTGCATTGCTTACCATAATTCTGTTATTCTATCCACTTCGCCCTGACCTACAGCTAATGGGGAGCCTGCTGAGTGATGCTTTAAAGAACTTTGTGTGTATGTGTGTGTTTCTTTCAATGACAAGCCTCTGGGCAAAGACTGCAGCCTATCCCACAATGCCTCTCTCTACCCATACACCCACTCATATAACCCTCTGTCACCACAGTTAAATCGGCTACAGAACAGTTTGTGTGCATAAGAGAGCAAGGGGAAGAGAGGGGAAAAAAAGACAAGGAGAGAGTAATAGCACTAGAGAGGCAGTGAATAAAATTATGAGGTCCCACTTTATATAATAGAGATAGTGTGATATTATAGTGTCATATACTATGAGTGGGTGCAAATAATTCATTTCTTGTTTATTGTACTAAGTAGGTGTGGAGGATGTCCCGATACACTCTGCATGTCATATTTTACATATTGAGTGTCTGGATTTGTATTTGTGTATGCGCACTTTATCTAAAAATACATTCGCTTTGCAATCCCACATAGTAACTGTACTCTCTTCCCAGCTGCTTTAGAGTATTCTCCTGGAGCTGCCATCTACTGTACCACAGGCTATGAGAAACCTCTGCATTAAAGCAGCAGTTTGTAATTGTTTATCACCCTCTGCTGCCTGTGAGGTGGACTGAAATTGCAGTGAAAATATTTACAAACCTTTACATCAGTCATCCCCACCCTCTCTGTTGAGTGCTCTACATATGTCATGTGAGTTGCCTTGTATGGAAAAAGGGCTGAGAGCTGAGCAGTTCAGGGCAGAGTTCATTTCAATGCAAGAAAAATATAAACAAAAGCCTGAAACAGACAAAGGAAGTAGCCATTGCCCAGGGATATGCTGAATCATAGTTTTTAAGTACATTTGATATTATACGATTATATTATGTATCTCTAGGAACATGCAAAACACTATAAAAGTGCACTTTTTACACAACACCCACTACTGAATCCTATTTACTAACTATAGTCCTGTGACATTTCTGAAAATAATACAATGTTAAATAATGGAGTAAAAAAAATGCTGACTACAGGCCCAGCTCTGCCAAGACCTGGGACCTTAATATTAATATACTATTTTCATAACAATCTTCATTCACATCTTCAGTAACAGCTTTATCCTGGTCAAGGTTATGGTGGATCATGAGCCTATCCCAGGAATCCACTGGGCATGAGATCGGAATATAGCTGGGATGGGTGCCAGTCCATCACAGCGCACCACGCACACACACACACACACACACACACACACACACACACACACACACACACATTCACACATTCATTCACACTAGTGAGTTGCCAGTCCAACTACATGCATGTTTTTAGTAGGTAGGAGGAAACCAGAGTACTTGGAGGAACACAGAGAGAAATCCACACAGACAGAAACCTGAGCTCAGGATCAAACCAGGAACCGTGGAGCTGTGAGGCGGCAATGCCGTGAACAATCTTGATATTGATAATAGATTTTTTTTTCTGTGTGGATGATTAATGGTTGTATTTACTAAAAGAACAGCGTTCTGACATACCAAAAAGAACATATGGTAATGTGAGACTTTACTGTTTCTTAGATGAAGAAAACAGGCAGCAAAAAATAAAGCATCTACTGTAGGCAAAAGTAGCAGCGTACTGCACGACTAACAGCTATTCTAAAAGCTTCTTCAGCAGGCAGTAAGTGTCGTGGGCACCGGTGCTCTTCCAAAGCTGTGTTCAAGTTCTCACCCACTTAGGTTTGGTTACATGCTGATGTACATCAAACCTGCACATAAGGCACAGTTTATAATGTTATTTATAGACTTTTACAGACTACAAATAAATAAATGTTTCTAAACCTATACTAATCATTTGCAATAATGGATTTGGCTAATTTTTTTTTATTTTGTATCATGAGAAAAATAAGAAAAGGAGTAAATAAAAAACAGGAAAATATCTAAGATAGAGATTGTAAAAAAAAAAAATTCAGCAGTGTTGGTGGTGAGATCGGTGGTGGGGGACGAGGAAAGTCTGTCGTTTTCAGTTAATACCAAAGGCAACAGAGGGCTCTAAAATGATAAACAGCTTCTTTAAATACTGATACTAGCAGAGGCTGAAGTGAAAATACTGGCTGGTGTATACTGATAATATACACACAAGCCTAATCACTCAAATCATTATTTCACTGAGAATAATTACAGCTCTCAAGTAGTATTGCCAAACCTGGGTAATAGGACAATCTGGTAAAGCACATCTGAATTTTCAGTTGAACTAAACTAATGACCTGCTCAAACTGGCCTTAAATCAGTCATATTATCAGACCACTGCAAATCAGACCACTGCAAATTAGAGCATGAAGGAGGTCCAACTGCCCTTCATGAAGCAAGAGAGGAAGTAAAAGAGGAATAAGATTGCTCTATGATATGAGCTGTGGTCTTGGCAGGCGGGGTCCTGTTACCACACGGTTACATAAGCAGGCAGGGCTGTGGCCTCTCTGTAGCACTGTGAGGTGTGTGTGGTCAGCGGAGAGACTCCTAATGTGGGCCTGCAGCATCCAAGATCCAAGTTTGTGCCAGAACAAGCAGCCGTCTCCAGAACACACACACACTACAAAGGGCAAGTGGAATGTGCAGCACAGCATTTAGGTGCAAAACACAGGTTACACAAACATGCAGAGAAGAGTAGTGCTGACTTATACAAAAAAAAAGACGCAAGCACAGGCACCTGGTCAACCAAACAATCAAAGTAATTCTGCAAAAACCTCAATAGCTAGGGCTGAATAAACTATGGTAAAGTGTGCATCGCACTGCCATTATGAACTAGCAAAACAGTGTGGCCAGCTTAAATCCTCTGAAACAGTTAAAAGTGCTCTGAAAGATAAAGAGTTTTCCACAGGCCTGCACCATTGGCAGACATCCACAGTCTGTAAAACTTCACTCGATCTGAACTGAGACCTGTTTTCTGAAGGGTTACTGTAAAGATGCAGTGTGTTAAGATGGGGACAAAAATGCTCCCAGACAGCAATGGCACCAGAGACAGCCTGTAAACATAAACCAAGCTCTCCACCAACTCTCTGAGTATGTAAACAAGACTAATGTGGAGGAAACCGACCGGCTTGTTAAAGATGATGAAATATGGTTGAATAGCTGCAGGCTCAGAGTTTTTAGGCAGTTCTTTATTGCCTTCTATATTCCACTGTGGGTGAATGCAATGTTACAGACAATTCTACACAATATTGTGGTCAGTAATTTACTTTTTTTTTTCTGAACACTTTTTCAAATTCTACCAGCTGTCAATAAAATGTAATCAGAGGAAAAACTCCAGTTTCTGTGGTACCCCAGGGTCTGTACACAGGAGAAAAGGACCACAAATGTCCAACCAATCAGGACAAGGATGGATGATTGTCAATTCATAAAGCTCTGTGTCTTGCACTAGTATTCTGACATTNTTCATTAAAAGGAGGGGCTTTCAAAACAGCTAACTTCGGCTAACTTCTGCCAAAGTTCCTCAGGCCGGCCTCTGGCTGCTCTTGAAAGCTCGTTTCGCGCTGGAGTAACATTCAGGCAAATGGAGAAAGGCGTATTCTCTGAGTGCAGAGGGGGTTGGAAAATGTAGTATTTAAAAAAAATAAATAATGTTGTTTTGGAAGAATGAACAGAGATTACAATCATTTCAGTACAAACTGGAAATGGAAGGACTCAGGTGGAATGAAGGAGTGAAGAAAATGAGAGAAAACAGCATTGTATCGGAATAGTTTGCTCCCTGATGGGTCACATGACTGCAGATTAATGCGAGAAGGGAGAGTGGAAAACATCTGCTGAGCATTATGGGCCGACTGGGGAGACCTGCACACCTCTCACCGCAGAGAGATAACCTCCCCCCACCCTCCAACACACACACACACACACACACACGTGCGCACACATACGCGCACACACACACGCACACACCAGTCAACATAGCACTCATTTCCTCATTTCCTCTGCTAAGGAGCAAAGCTGGGCCATCAGCACCTTTCCATCACTTCTCCTCACCCCACTCTTGCACATCCCTCTGCTTTTCTCCATCCATATTTCACACTTTCAGACATGCAGGTAAGCTCAAATAAAACACAGAACCATAGTGAGTTGACCATAAGGTTTTCATAACATGATGACGTAACCCAAACCCCTAATCAAATTCATTTAAACCAGATATCCAATCAATACAAACTCAGAAAGATGAGCAGTGCAAATGGGTTATGTGAAGAGGACAGATGACATCACACCACATGGGGAAAGGAAGACAAGCAGCAGACCAGAAAAGTGCTTTACAGCTCTCATTACAGCTGTGAGATCATGTGAGAGAGCTGTGAGCTGTGAGACAGGACTGGATTTAAAGTGGAAGGTGTGTTCACTACTGCAGAAACATAAGTGCACCTCACTGATCATGTAACAAAGATTGAAAATTTAAAGGAGTAATCCACCTTTTAACATAATCCATATTTACTGCATCTGCAGTGTGCATGTGATTAAGGCTGTTCAGGATTTTTGACAAATTTCCCTGTAATGAGAGAAGAACAAAAACATCTTTACTTTAAACTCACTTGTAATAGAAGACACAGAGCTGTTGTTGAGTTCTACCAATTAGCATATATGCTACATACATGTCCTTAAATTCTAAATTCAAATAAAAATTTGTCCTTTCAGAGTTGGTTTTCAGGAGAAAGAATGTGGGCTTACCCATGACCTGTGCAGACAGTGAAGTAAACCCAGAATTATGGAGAATATAGTTTAGAATATGTAAAGAATACAGCACGGCTGAGCATGCTGTTATAGGAAACTCAACAACAAGCTGGCGTGGTGCCAGAAAGTTGATTTTCCTCTTTCCTTAAAACAGCACATCCTCAAGTGGTATTTATTCTTCTAACACCACAGCAATTTGCCAGCAATTCCATTTTTTATTCATTAAACAGCTATAAACACTTGTTCCCTCACCAGCTTCTTTCTTCCTCTTTCAGGAAGTTAATAATACAAAAAAGCAAAACAAAACCAACAAAAACCTGGAGACTTTCCTGTCAAGGAAAACATGCTGACTTGTTCGAAGCGCTGACACCCGAGACTTCTCCTGTAAACGTTAAATAAACGTCTCCTCACAGAAATCTTTACTTTATCAACAATTCCATGTTTTTCTTTGGTAAATAACATCACATTTTTAATTCATTTATTTCTTCTAGCCTTAGATTATTAGGAGCTTACGCTATACAAGTCCCAGTGACTGAGCTGATACTATAGAAACAATAAAATATCAGAAGAAGCACATTAATATAAACCTGTGATTTGTAGTCTGATCAACTATTAGAGCTGCTGTTATATAAAGACTAAACGCAATACCTTTTGACCAACCAAGAATCAAATTGAATAGTAGTATATGGTTATAGAAATGCTTAAATGTGGTTTTAAGAATGAATGGAATTCAGTGACTGCCGTTAGACTTCCATTAATAGTGAATTCAGAAAAAGAAGCCTTTATTTGTCACATGTACTTTACAGCACAGCGAAATGTATCCCAGCTTGTTAGGAAACTGGGGTCAGAGCACAGGATACAGCACTCCTGGGGCAGAGAGGGTTAAGGGCGTTGCTCAAGGGTCCAACAGTGGCAGCTTGGCCGTGCCTTCTGACCAGTAACCCAGAGCCTTAACTGTTGAGCCACCACATTTTTTAAGTAAACTGTGTAGTGAAACATCAAATCCTTGTCCATGATAATCACACATAAACTATACATTCAGTGGACAAAGATTGGGGCAAAAAACACTGAAGAATCCCCTATAACATTCATCTTTCTTAATATTTAACACATTTATTATGACCTTGCCGCTGAAGCCCTCTGAGCAGGTTATTAGTCACCAGCCTCAGTCGGCATTTCCTGCAGTGAGTCCCTACAGAGCAGGAACAAGAGCCATCCAACTACGAAGCCTAGTTCAATAACTGCAGGGCACAAGCTGCCCTTTCTCACAAGCTAACACCACACCATAAATCCTCACCTTCATTATTATTAGAGAAACCTCACAGCACGATCGGGCTGATTTTATTAACATGGACACAAAAGCTATTGGCAGGGTCGGAGGTGCAGCTCTCCCAGCGTGCACCTGGCACGACTCCTGTCCCCGGGAGCAGGCCCACGTCGCTGAGAGAGCAGAACAAAACCTGCGCATGCAGAGTTACCTTCTCAGCAATCCGTGCTAAAAATAACAGCAACAAACAAACAAACACAGGCCGAGCGGTCAGGTGAATCTGCCAAGTATGAGCTAATGTCACCACGCAGGAGGGCAAAAATCCTCAAACACACTCAGTATCCAGCTTCAGCAGGTGTATATGAGTAATGCAGAACGTGTGGGTCCTGTAAGCTGATACTTACGCAAGCAGCATTTCAAGAGAACATTACAGAGGTTTGGAGTCAGTGGAGCTGGACACACCTTTGTGGAACAAGCAGAGCTCGAATCCTTTATATGAAACATTGGCGTAGCCAGAAACAAATTATTAATGAGGTCCACATCGCAAAAGTGCGCCAAGCTAATATATCACAATGCCGAATATATGCTATATCAACTGCAAGTTTTTTAAATCTCTGTTATGCTATCCTTCCATAAACTGCTCTGACTCCAGTTAGACCATATCATTTTGTTGACTTAAATATTTTTGGTTTACAAGCATTTACCGAGTTAAACTTACCGACTGATCTCAGTCTCCAAAACTGAGAAAAAAAAACTTCAAACTTCAAAAAACTCCAAAAAAAAACCTCCAAAAACATCTTTTTCTGAAATCTGCTTTCCTATTTCTTATTAATAACCCACTGAATTGACTTCATATTAAAGGAAAACATATCGTAAGAGGTCCTTGCAATAATATACCATTTTTATCTAATTTATATCTATTAAAAATGAGTTTTTTAATCAACCTAGAAATGGACGACATATCACTAATTCTTTCTTGCATATTTTTCAAAATTGTCACAGCAAACTGATTTCATATTAAAAGAACAACGGAGCAGAGATTTTACCATTAAAATCTATTTGATCTTGTCATCGTAAATGATGGAACTGAGACGTTCTTTACTGTATATATTACAAAAACAACTATTGTAGTGTCTACATTTGAACTAAAACAGACAAGCATCAGCTTTTTTTTTCCCAAAGCACCTGGTGTTTACTGTTAAACTCCATATATATGGCCACAAAACAACCCCACTACAACATTCAGAAACTACCAAGACCTCTGTGTCCTCATAACTAGTTATGGCCATGATATGGAATAATAGTGCACTGTTTAGCGTCTTCCTTTAATCGGTTCCAGCAGCGGAAACAGAAGAAGAGAGAGCATCAAAGAAGAGCTCAGTTGTAACACTGAGGACTAGTCCCTTGGACCACTATCAGACATATCCGAGAACCAAGTTTCATGAAATATGGATCAAGTGAAACACTAGCACTCCACCCAGGGACCCAGAAACATCCTGTTTTCAAAAAGCATTCATTTACTAACGAATGAAAGGCTTCAGTGCTACAGCACAAGAAGTACGATAACTGGTGTTTGCTAATTCGCAAATAAATAACAGGATTGCCACAAAAAAGTGAGCCACAAATAAATCAGAAGTCGTTCACCAAACAAAACGAGATCCACAAATATTTTCCAAATATGTTCGGAATCCACAAACATATTCGCCTATCATTTATTTGTACATTAGCTGTATTTTTTGTGGATTGCAGAAACTTTTCTCTGGTGAAATTGTACAAATCAGGCTACGAATATGTGTTTTTTCAGTTTAAGCATTATAAGCGGCCAAGGCTGGGTTGAGGCTGTTTTCGAGGGTTGTCCATGGCTTGTATAACTTTGTATAATTTATTTCCAAATTATGTAACACAACTACCTCCACACACACCTTACAGTCAAACAACATGACAGTCGTACTCAAGTTAAAGGAAAACCTACTCTCTAAAGTACAACACGCTTGTTTTAGATGAATACCTGGACATCCTTTTCAGCACTGAAGGCAGAAGAATCCATAATGTTCTGCTTAATGAAACATACCCTTTAAAGTCTGGCCTGGTCATGTGATGACAGAAACAGAGCGACTCCATGCCCATAGGCCAAACAGCATGGCTAAATGCTCTGTCTTATTCTTCCATTCCCTCTTCCAAAAAAGAAGTGCAGATGTTGACTCAGAGTGCAGGCATGCAGGAAGACAGCACACACAGCTGAGTGTATGGCCGGCGTAAAGTTCAACAGTAACAAACACATCAGCTCAGCTGGTATTTAACCAAACAGTGTAAGCAGTACACCACGTTACGATTCACTTCACCGCTTTCAGTAGACGTGTGCCAGGTATCTATACCATGTAACACAATATTTACTGCCCCATATCGAACTATCTCCAGTCCTCCAGTATCCATTCAGAAAGCATCTGTCTAGAAGCTTGTAGGATGTCAGTAAACAGACACAATTTGAAATCACAATACCAGTCAAAATTGTGTACACAATAAAATCTTTCAGTCATTTAAAGACATTCTGATAAAGACAAAGGCAAATAGTGAAGGTAATGCCAATATATATTTGTATAGTTATCAATGTGTTTTTGTTTGTTTACTTAAAAGAAGTAGGTTTTAATTAAAAATAGATTATTTCCCCAAATAAGTAGTTTTCATTTACATCGAAGAAGAATAAGTGTTAATTAGAGCTCAGTCTATTTGGGAACTTTAAGAAAAATGGCGTGGGTGAAGCTTCATCATGAAGCTATTTGAGAAGATGCCAAGAGTGTGCAAAGCTTCCTTAAGAATTTAAAATATAAAACACTGTGAATAAAAAAATATATATAAAATATGTATATAAAATATAAAACACTATGTGTCATTTCATAGTGTTAATGTCTTCATTATAATCCTAAAATAGTCTAAAATAGTAAAAATAAAGAGAACTCTTCGCCTGCTAGTGTAGTTCATATAATGACGCTGCGACATGTCCTGAATGTGACAGGTGTTAGCCTACACTTTATTTTAAACAATGGTTTTGTAAGATTATAAACAGTGATAAGTTTAGGCTGTAAAGATATTAACGTCAATACACACACAAACACAAACCAGACTTACAATGGACTCATTTTACAATCACTATGGTTGCTATGGTTGCTGTGCTGTGTGTATGTGTGTGTGTGTGTGTGCGTGCGCATGCGTGCATGTGGGCTGGATCATGGAACCTGCAACCTTTTTTGATCATAGCCCGATGTTTCCACTCATTTAACAGCTGAGCCGTTTCGTCATCAGATGTGGGAGTTTCCTAATGCACGGTGTAAAAATAACGACTGTGGAGGAGTTTATAAGTCATATGTTTGGCTTTGAGAACAGATTTTACCATCTACAGTCAAATCTTTCACCATCGGCACACAGCACAGGGATCTCATTACAGACCATCATTACTGCAAAACTACAGATAGATGGTTTTATTGCTTTTAGCTATTGCCAGTAGAAGATTAGAACACACAGCCGTAAAGTCGTGGAGTATGCTGAAGTAGTTTGCTCTTTATTTAATACAACTGTTTTATTCATCTGACCAGTTACAAAAACGGTCATCCGTCATCCATCATCGACAGTGCAACCAATACGTTAATATATTTAATGTTAATATAATTACACAAATAAGTGTCAATATTAGGTGCCTTGTATGTTATTAATTCTGAGTGTGTACCTGCTCAAATAAACCTTTGTTAGCATTAGCATTCAGTAATTTTCTCTTATTCTTTAGACCACTGATTCATCACAGGAGTTGATTCATGTTTATATAAAATATTATAACTATATCTTTTTCAAGGATACCTTAGAAAACCAGTGATCCACAACATACCAAGCAATTAATCTCAATAGCTTCTTTATTTTAGGCTTTTGTTTGCATTATTCTGGCCTAGACATTAACCCCGCCCCCACCCAGAACAGCTGCTCGGCCCCTCCCCTTTTTAAAAAAAATACCATAAGCATATGCAGTTTCAGCACTGCTGCTGGAGTCAGTGGGGGAAGTGGTGAATGTTTTAATTACAGTTGTAAACCGAAAATGACGAACTGCTCCTTTATTGAAGGTCATGTAGAGGTGTGAATATTTGGAATATTCCACAAGTCACATGTTCAACAGGATATTGCTCAATGTCACATGTTCAACAGCTGCATCATCCAAATGTCCTGAAATTCATGCAAAGAAGAAAAGTACATTCTCTCATTCGTTTTCTCTTTTTCAGTGACATTCTGATATTAATTGAAAAGGTCCTTTTCGTCGTACAATCTACTCTACAAATTATAGAAAGCAAATAATTAATTTAAAGATCATTAGCGTGTACATATTTAATAACTCTGTGCTAAAACCCAATCCTGTCAGGAACCTTGTAGAAAATGAGATTGTTGTCTGAGATGAAATGCTAAATAACATGCAAATTTACTCAGACCTTTTGTGGTTGGAAAGTGTGATAAGAGCGCCAGCACCTTGTAGATGTAAAATGAGTGTGTGTGTGTGTGTGTGTGTGTGTGTGTGTGTGTGTGTGTGCGCGCGTGTGTTGTGTGAGTGATCGAGCAGCGCTAGTATTGTGAATGAACAGTATCTACACTTCTTGAGCCAACACATCAGTCAGCACAGTGATATTAGTTAACATTTACAGAACACACACACACACACACACACACACACACACATACTATCAAAAGCACGGTAGTCATACTCAAAGCTATGAATCACTCATTTACGTTCACACACGGATGCAACTACAGCTGACTTTTTCTATACCGAACATCTCAGTCATACACGAGTCTCACACTGGGACTGACATGTTACCTCTGAAGAACGGTGCGGTGAATGAAGAATTCGAACTCTTCGCGTCCACCTGCCTCCCCTGACCTGGAGATCTCCTCCGCTTCCACCGCATCGCTGTACGCATCCGAAACACACACACACTCACAGCCTCTCTCACAGACAGAAACACAAACTCACACACTAACACTGACAGTTCGTTCCCATGCTGCTCGATGTGTAGCGAGAGTCAAAAAGAGTGTTTTATTTCCTCCTTTTGCTCTGCAACCTAACAGAGTTTAAGTCACAGAGAGAAGATGCTGCTGCATGTATCTCCCTCCATCCTATTCCATCTCTGTCTCTCTCTCTCTCTCTCCCTCTCTCTCTCTCTCTTTCACTCAGATCAGCTTCATGCCTGTGCATACACACTGCAGCAAATTCTGCAGTATCAGTTCTATGCCACATCTCTCTCACATATACACACACTCAATCCCTGGCTAGGACTCTACTCCATCCTATAGCAATAAAATGCTTTTGCAATCCAGTACAAAATGCAAATATGCCTAAAGCTATCATAAACACACACTAAGAGTAATAGCAATGGCACTTAGGGTTTGTGTAAAAAGCTCTCTTTATAGTATTATTAGCTGCACCAAGGGCATATTTCTGCAAACTCTTGGTTTATATTAGCATATCTTACAAAAATATACCAATTTTTGAGAAAAACAGCTGATAACAATTCTCAAGCTCTCTAATTTTTTTCTTCCCTACTTTCCTTCCCCAAACACCCCAGAGAGTGAAAATTAGCAGGGAGGGAAGCGATTTTACAGGGAACAAATTTATAGGCTCCAGCAGTGAGACATTTTGAGTTTAGGTTGCGCTTCACTTCTGGAGGGTTACTCATAATGAAAACAACGAAATAGCAAGGCATTAACAAACCTAAAGCTGAGCAGCACTCACGTCTTTGAAATGTTTACCAACAGACGTAGCAGGGGAATGTGGAGCTGTGAGTGTGTACATACGCCAGGTCCGGGCAGGGCGGGGCGGGGCTGGGAGGCCTGGGGCGCGCTGGAATGCAGGGGTGCCTTCACACATACGGTCCCCATCATGCGAGCAGAATTAAAACTCAGCATGAGCTTCAGAGGCAGCACTGTTTGTTCTCTTAGTGCCCACTCACACCTCACTTCTCGTGCTGAGTAATGAAATCTGCCAACTCTGTGCAGCACCTTAACTGCATCTATTCCATATTACATCTAGCGTATAGAGACACTTTTCAAGGCATTATCAGTGGTGTTGTCTCATAAAACACATTTGGAACATAAGATAAGATGGAATACTGCACACATATTAAATCAGAGCACCAAAAAAAGACATGGCTTCTATTTAAAGTACCAAATGCAGGCACTCATATAGGGCTAATCAGAGATCAGACTGACCACGTTCCTCTTCTCTTCTCTCCTCTCCTCTCCATGTTTCATCTTTGTTTTGATTTCTCGCCCCTCCCTTCAAACCATTCCCTCCTCTCCGAGTCCACGACCATCTGGAAATAATTCCCCAACTATTACTACAGGCAGATTTGGCCTGTTTGTTGATCTTGACAAGGAGTTATTCTCTAATTAAATATAAATTTCTTTCCCTGTTAATGGTATATTGATAAAACACCCCCCGCAATCATGCCCAGTCACAAAAAACTCTTTAATGTTGATCGTTCCTTGACGGTTCTTTGAATGGATAATGGATCTAGATTTCTAATGCAGAATATACTTGGAACCTTTTCTAGACAGAAGACCCTCTGCTGCTCTTTCTTTATCTCCTAATCAACTTCGGTTCAAGTCTCATCCTCCAGAAAGATTACTGAGCACTCAAAACAGTGATACTTCAGACATCCGAAACGGCAATATTTCAAACATCCTGTGAAATTGCACTGAAGCTCTTTTTGCAATTCAGGCATTTGTCTATAGACATGTGTGGATGTGAGTGTGGATGTTTTTTAAATCCCAGTCCAGCCCACTCCAAGTATTTCTCCTTATACCCATGTGAGATATTTTTTGATCAACTTAAGGCCAACATTTCAACCCAAACAGGCTTCTGACCATAAATATAGGAAATCTAGCTGCCGAATCTGACAACATTTCACATGGAAATGGTGCTGCCTCTTGGTGAGGGGAGCCTGTCCAGACTGTCCCAATGAAGTTGAACTGAAAGTATTTTATAGGTTTCCCATTAGATGATGATGATGTGATTCTACATATGTAGTCTTCTTTGTATAAGACCACAACAAAAACAGCAATGTCAAATGTCAAAGCTCTGCCATTTTATTTGAACGAACAACAATAAATGCGCACTTGCATATTGCTACTTGCTGTTTATGACCACTACATCGTTTGATGGACAGATACGGTCCTCCTACTGTTCTGAAAGACTGTGAAAGCTGGCGGCTTTCAAATGTTTGTTTCTGTCAGCATTCAGATGCAGGTCTGGAGCAAGCTTTTTCACTGGTTCTTTTAACCATACCAGCGGATCCCATTCCCAATGCACACATCTTCAGGTATGTACAATATATTGCTTAGTAAAGAGTGATCATCCTGTTGGGAGAGCCTTATCAAACTTTGCATTCAGATGTCCTCCCATGTGTTTACAGTTGACATTTATTTACTTGTACTCACTCACTAGCGTCCCATCTTAGGTAAACACGCATAAATATGGCTGCTCTTGTATATTAAAGAGTAAGCTGACTAACATGTCTCTCATGTCACATGATGCTTGTCAACACAAACATGCCTGTTAAACGAAACAGTAAAGGTATTATAGTTGTTCAGTTAATTAAATATGCTCCAATTTGCAAATGTATTTCTCAGACAACACTTCTGTCCACACCGTTCCCAAACATCCAGGAATTGCTTGTAAAGTGAACAGAATTATGGCCTTGTCTTTGCTGAGAAGTCTACAGGCGTGACTGCTTTCACAATTTGCCAAAATAAGGTACAGCTGTCTTCTTTTACCTTCTAAAGCAGACAGCCTTGATCTCAGAAATGTATAATACTCTCTGAATAAAGTGTGGTGATATTTTGTCAATATTGCATGATATTGTTAATGTGGAATAGCTTGTTATAGTGACATAATCAATAACAGGGTGTTGTGATTATTTTCCAATAACAGCGTGCTCTGAAGTGTTGTAGTCCTCTTACACCACAGCAATTTGTCAAGGAGTTTTTTTTTTTATTTACTAAAGAACAACATTTTTTTCACACTGGAATGTCGGCAAAACAAGTTAGCTCCTGTTATCGCTTATGTTATAGGAGCTATCAACTGCTGTTCCCTCACATCAATAAGTTAAGAAGAGAAAATGATGTGAATTACAGCCAGCACTATTGTCAAAGAAATGTAATCAACACCTTCAGATTTAGGAATTCAACAGCACTGACAGGTTCAGCCCTTGCCTTGTCAATACACACATTTTAAGAGCCAAGACCTAAAGAGTACAGTTCACTGAGCAATGCGTCCAGCATATGACTTAATCTAAAAGAATGTATTACCTTATCCAAGAAATGTTTAGACAGAACTTCCGTTTAAAAAGTATTTCTTTCGTATGATGATATGCATTACACATCTTTGTTCTTCTTGCAGATATCACTATGTGAACACTATGGAGATAACTCTGTGTGTGTGTGTGTTGGTGAGGAAGGGTTGGGGAAGGGGGTGGGGGGTGGGGGGTCCTAAAGGAAGTATAAGTCCGCTGTCTCTGATGATAGGAATCTGAGAAGTGGGCAGAGTAAACACTGACCAGGATCCAGTGTGTGAGAGTATGATTTTTCCAAAGCACTGTCAAAATATGTAGAAGGAAAAAAAAAGGAAACAGTATTTGGGAAAGTAATGGAAAACCTGATACAGGGCCTACAATAAAAAAAACAAAAAAAACAAAACGGAAAGTACCCATTACATTCCCATCCACCTGACTGTTCTCTCTGCTGTGTGTTTTACAGTATGTGTAGCAAGACACTAGGGCTGTAACAACTAATGGACAAAATAAAGAAAACTGGATAAAATAGTTGGCAAATAATGATTCATTTGGTCCATGTTATGAATCATGCTATGGCACACACTATGCCACTTCACACCATAAGTACTCAAGCTTTTGGAGTCTATTAGTTAATGAGTAGGTCTACTACGTTTTTCTACAATGTAGAGTTGATAAATATAATTTTAATATATAGTATGTAGTGTGTCAAGTCAACAATCACCAACATCACCATCCTGAAGTTGCTGAGAGTCAAACCTATCATTCCAATCATCGAAATCTTTGGAGCTAACCAGTGAATTTTAGCCTGTATTTTCAATTTGATTCTTCTGAATTGCAGAACATGTGAGGAACCCTGATCAGGGTCACAGAGGATCCGGGATCCAATACATATTTTTGGTATACTAATGGATTAAGCATCAGGTCATTTTTGGGGTTGCAGACAAAGGTTAACAGGGGTGATGTAGTTCCCCTTGGGCCCAACAGCTACTTTGTGGATTTTCTATCTTTAAGACTGGATATTGCAGGAGCATAACGGCAGTCTGTTACATTGTTATAGCAATGTGTCAGAGTGGGAGTGGGAAGACGGCTGTGTTGCAAAGCTACATGGTCTGTGTCATAAGATCCAGAGCCAAAGACTGAGCAGCCAAAAGAATCTGAGGCACTGCCCAGAGCACGAATGAGTTGCAGGAACAGGAAAAACAATCACATACTGCACATGTTCAGCATAAAACACACACACATGGTCTCCCTTCTGTAAACCCCTTGTGACTGGGTGCATACAAGAACACAAAGACTGGACTGGACACTGCAGATAGAAGCGTGTGATGTTATGAAACTGGTCCCTGAGGCCAAATGACTTCATAATCACGCTAATGTAGTTACTGCTATAGTCAACATGAGAGTGCAGCCATGAAAATTCCACTCCCATCCGTCAATCCCAAACACGACTTTCCCACGGGATGCCTGAGCGAGAGAGCGCGAGAGCAAGAGAGGGAAATGAACCTGTTGCGTAACTGTTTCTTTTCATTTCAGTTGACAAATTGATTCCTTTTGTGCTTGCTCTTGCATCTTTGGACTGGACATCAGGAGAAGGAGAAATCCAAAATCACAGAATAGAGTAGTTGGGAGAGTTAAATGTAGCACTGCATTAACTTGTTCTTGAGACATTCCTGTGCACATGATGCCTCGGTTCAGCTTGACTGGGCTTCTCTTGGCAGCTGGAACTCTGCCACGGCAACCAAACTCCCAGCCAAGAGAGCAACAGAGGCGCAAAAATGATTTAAATTATAGAAAAACGTTCTGTGGTGCACAAGAGGGGACTCGGGCACATGGCCAAGGCAGGAAGTTGTTAATAGTTTCTTCTGCATTTCACCTGAATTTATCTTTCCCACTAGAATGATTTCCCTCACTCTATTCAGACGCTGCCTAATTTTCCTCCCTCTCCCTCTCTCCACCACTCCCACTGTCTCTCCTATTCAGACTTTCTTCCTTTCTCACTCTCATTCAGTCAACTCACTTTTCATCTCCTCTATTTCTCTCCATCTCATTACAATTTACAGGAATACTCCAGCTTTAAACCTCAAAACCTTATTCTATCGAGCGTATCGAATTGTTTTGCTTTCGTGCATTTTTAAGTCAAATTCTTCAAAAGATTCAAAAGATTATGTCCAACAGACTTCAACAAGCCATGTTTTGATCACATTTGGTTAGCCTAGTTCACATATTTAGAGAAAAGTGACATGTAGAGCCACATGTAGAGCCACAGAGCAATTCAAGGTAAATTTAATAGCACAACTTTGGTATTTATTACATAGTTGCATTAGCAGTATCTGGAATTTTTTTTTCTGTGGTAGTGTACGAGAGGTCATGTCTGCTTTGTCTGCAACTCTAAAACGTCATACTGAATTCTTTTTCTTATTTTAAACACAGGAATACAACAACTACTAGACTACTAGAAACACACACACACACACACACACACACACACACACACACACAAACCACCAGACACTCTGCTTAGCCAGACAAGTTATAGTAACAAGTCTGTGTTATGTCCAAGCCTCCTGTCACATTTATCTTTAGGCCTTTCACTCCATGCATTATTAATCTCAAGGCTAGACTTCCTTTAAGGATGAATGGCCTAGAGATTACCAGTGCCATATTTTTTTTTTATTTCTAATTTTCTACACTAGAGGAATAATGAAGGCTTGCACTGCTGGTCATAGCACAAAGATATACCTTAGTACATGAACAATACATTTTATACATATTCAATATATATTAAAAGAGCATATAGTCCTGAGTCCATGATCTCTCAGTCATCTCTGCATGTATATGTTTATATGTTTATATATATATATATATATATTGTTGGCATGATTTGACTCCATTTGTCCCTTTAGAGGGAAGACTCACTGCAAATCAATACAAAATTCTTCCGACTGATCAGTTTTATCCTATGAGGAAACATTTCTATCCTGACAGAGTGGTCTCTTCCAAAAGGACTCCTCCCCACCAACAGGATGGGAGGCTCTGCTGTGGTTGAATTGTTTGAGGATGAAAATGATACACATCATAAGTGATGACCTTCACAGTCACCAGGTCTCGAACCAATTCAATGTCTACTGGAGATTTTGGACAGATGTGTTACAAAGTGCACTCTAACGTCAACCTTAAAACAATACCTGAGGGAATATCTTTGGGAAGAATGGCATTCATTGTTCCAGTACAGATCCAGAGATTTGTCGAGAATCTACCAAGAAGCTATGCCTCATGCTGGTTCCGATTCCTGCAATCTACCTGCTCAACTGCAACAAGTTAAATGTAGTCTCACTACCCGATGCCTTGAATTCTTTAAAGATACCTGTTAAAAAATGCTCTTTTAAAATTTGACTGGAATGGTATAACAGTTGAAGTTGATACATCAATGTATTTCACAAAGAGATTTAACAAAAAAAACAACCAACGACTGCTGCTGGAAAAGAATTCAAATTTTTGGCATGGGAAATTGCTAAAATATTCTTAAGCAGTTAAAATATTTTTCTTAAGATATTTCTTAAGCTCTTCAGTAGTCAAAGTATCAAAACAATATAGAAATACCACTCGTGCTTTTTGCTTGGTATGCTTGTCCTGAAAAAAATGAAGGAAACCCATTTAACAAATCCTGGCGCTCATTTCAAGGTCATTTTTGTTACTCTGTCATCTGTACCATTATAGTATAAGATCATTATTATTATTATTATTATTATTATTATTATTATTGTTATTATTATTAACACATCAGGAACCCATCGCAGTCATAAAAGTATCTGTTTGTTGCCACCCAAATAGTTTCTCCTTAAATAAGCAAATGGTCCTAATATAGAAAGTGTTTTGCAACATCATCAATGGCTAGACCTGGTCCAAAACATATCTTAACAATACTAATATTAACAGTTGTTTTTTAATCTGTCACCATGATAATGTCCGATTTATAGTCGTTTTTACTAAGTCGTTGAGACGAGTTCCGACTTCTAAAGTTTTGTTCCGTACACCATTTTCGAACTAGATCATAGCATGACCTATGCTGCTCTTGTGACACAAACATTTAGTTGTGCACTTGGGAGCTATCTACCAAACACACATAATCCTTATTTGAATCTGTGCCTGACTTTTTTCCCATCATGCCCTACATGGCAGTGATTTTCTAGAAGGAATGACCAGCATCCTTAAAGAAGAAGAGCTGATTTCACAGCCGTGCTTTTGTGTATATGGTAAGGCTAAGTATAACATGAAGGGATAACTGGCTGAGTTTAAGCTGCTCCTTCACCCCATGTCCTCATCAAATGCTGACACACAGTCTCCAGTGGGACATGAACTCCAGTTACCATGCTCTGAAGAAACAATCCTCCCTGCCAAATAATCTGCTCCCTTTCAGGATCTGATTCAGTTATCTTGAACTTGTCAGAGCAAGGGGATTATCAGACAGTTAGGCCACGATCCTAAGTAAATACAGGTGGGTTATATTTTAACAAACCTAGTCTCAGCCTAATCATCATTCTTCTGTTCACCAGAGAAGTTTGATAAGCTCATGGAGATGTACTAGACTAAACTTGTGGTGATGCACTATGCCTGGTTTGCATCACATGGCCAAAAGTGTGGGATTACGGGCAAAGTTGGGGAGTTGCTTCCTTTGCTAAGACAAAAGGAAGTGGACAGAGGAAATATTCTGCTCTTCTTCAGCTTAGCAACACAGAGTAGCGTAGGAGGCGTCATAGTGATTGCATGCCAGAACTGTGGAGCAGAAAACGAAAAGAAGAATAAGCACATGATTGATTTGACAGAGGAACCTGATGGAGATGAATACGCTACAAGGAACATCCCGTGCAGTTTGTTTGCTGTTGATTATTATCTGACAAGAGTCCATTCAGCATGATTTCTGGATAGCTGTCCAGTGACCTCGGTGGCCACAAAGATTTGTCTTGTTCATCGGAGTGAATCTCTTGCTTGTACTGAACTCCATGTCTATTCTAGGTCTAAATCTTTTGTCAAATCATAATACAGCCTTGTGGCATTTCACCCTCTCAGCCTGAAGATTAGTTACAATGGAAATCCCACTGGAGCCAATACATGTAAACAGTACAGCTCTTGTAAAAGTAATTGTGGTGAGACACTGACCGGAGTCGTCAAACAATCCTGTGATAAGTAAGACGCATTAGGAGTATAATGAAAAAGTGTGCCTCAGAGGTAAAGCAGAGGGATCTGGAGACCCTCAGTGGTCCAGAAATCGTCTAATATTGTTACAGTTGGGGAAAAGCCACAATTATCAGTTATTATGTCTATAAATAATGTCAACTAACATCTAATGTCAATCTAAATTTAAAATAATAGTAATAATAATAATGGGTTGATTGTATGGAAAGTGCTAGGCTGTTAGGGGTCCCTGACTGTAAAAGGTTTGAGAACTCCTGACCCTGAGAGTGAGATTAACAGTCTTATTTATGAAGAGGAAAAACTCTTCTGGTGCGCTCATGCACTGTTTAAGGCAAAAGACGCACGTACACACCACTGTAGCACTCCTTTATGAGTTCCCTTTCTCAACAGTCTATAACAGATCAACTTCATGACGATTCTCTCGAGATACATAACATCGAGTCCGATATTGCGTTGTCCGAGTAAGACATTTGTTGGCAAAGGTCAGTACCCGAACTGCCATAAAAGTCACGCGCTCGCCTACTTTTCCTATCTCATATGCCAACAGAGGGAAGATATTTCATTACGACAAAACAAACACCGACCTTGAACTCGGTTTAACGGGGTAACAAGTGATCCATCAGAGCTCAGAGGCTTTTGAGTTGCAAGTAACAGAGCGCAGCTTACTTTTTAGCGGCGGCTTGCTGGCTGCGAGTGCAGAGACGTGTCTTTGCAAGCTGATAACTTTGCTCTCCAATGTTCCCGAGCGATGGCAAATGGAGGCGATCTCTCCTTCGAGTTCCTCCAGGATGCTGACCGACTGCCTGCATAAATCGGAGAGCTGTCTGAGGATGGAGCACAGGCTGAAGCCGCACACGTCCGCCAAGTCCGTGAACGGCGCTCCGGCGCTCCTCAGCGCGCTTTTGCACACGTCCTTGGGCGCGATGATGCGCTTGCAAAACGGCATCTTCTTCTCTTTTTTAGTTGCTTAACTGCTGCAGTTTGCTGGAGGTCTGATCAGCGCGCGCTTTCCCCGCGCTCAACTCCGTGGCTGGCGCGCGAGCACAGTGCGGGCATCTTTTTTTGCGTTGCAGCCGATTGTCCACTGCGCGGAGCTCTGTTCAGACTGCATGAGTCCAGAGAGAAAACTGCGAGGGAGGATTCAAAAGTCAGCGGCTTTACAGCAGGATGCAGCCCAGCCACAGGTACAGGAGCTGCGGCCAAAAAGCGCATACTACCAAACTAAACAGCATGTGAGCTTTCTGACCTCTGGGGTAGGATAGCACGCGGTTTTGGACGTAGCCACTGGAGCTGTTGTGTTATTCTGACACACCATTTAATAAGGTAGTGTGCGGTCTGGATGAACACACTCCTGAAGCTGTGAAACAGTCTTCGGCTGCAGGCTGTTTTTCATGCCCAATTGAACTTGACTGACTTTTGCGCACCGACTTTGCGCATGCGCGAATTCATCCTAACGTGACCACTACTTTGTCTTTCTGCTTCATCCTTAACATCATGTACGTATTGCGGCTTACAAACACTAAAAAGCAAACGTTTTCGTGCTTTTGTAAGCCAGGTGTGCAGCTACAGCAGTTCAGATCAGCAGTGCTGTAAAGGTAGTGATGAGTCCAAGGACCCTGATTAGCCCAGGAACCCAAGAACAAGGATTGTCAAGGAGAACAGAAATGATCCAGGACGAGGAACCTGGTGCTTTTCCCTTTTATTAGAGGGTCCAAAATTCTTGCTGGTTCTCCTGGTTCAGACAGAAGAGTCCACTGGTATTACAAAGTAATCAGGTGTCCATATCTGCAATCTCACACACACCTGAACAATTCTTCCTGAAGATCAGAAGATTTTGTAGCATTTTGCAACACATCTCTTGTTAGATGAAAAAGCAACTTTGGCAACTTCAAGTTTTAACAGCTGCACTCCAAGACCGTAAATTCCAACACTGGAAAAATGCACCCAGGTTCAACTGTGGAAAAAAAAAATCCTCCAGTCCTAACACTCCACCATCCAGTCCAGATGTTGGCCCCTCCCAAAGCTCACATCTGCTGCATGTGTGCACCCCCACCCAAAACCATAACTTGGCTCACCTACATGTTTTGTTCATCTATTCTTACATTTCCCAGAACTGAAGGCTGCACAATGAGTTAAGCTAAACAGCACTAAAGAAGAAGAAGAAGAAGAAGAAGAAGAAGAAGAAGAAGAAGAAGAGCAGTTAGATGAGCAGCATGTCATCCATATCCACTCAACTCATCAAGCATGTTTCCATCCATGCACGACTTTATGGAAGTGTGTCATGCAGCAATATTGATCAGAAACATGTGGGGGAACTGTGTCTGGCTGCTAGTGAAACATGACTGTCTCCATTGTTCCAGGTCCCCCCACCCCATTACACACAGGCCAAACACGCAGGCAGAAATACTCCTAGAGGACCTTGAGATTGACACCCCCCCCCCCCCCTTCACCGAAATGTTTTTCCTCTCATCTGGTTTGTCCAACCTTTTTCTTCTTCACTCTGTTTCTGTGTTTCTGTGTGCATATATATATATATATATATATATATATATATATATATATATATATATAGAGAGAGAGAGAGAGAGAGAGAGAGAGAGAGAGGCCAAAAGTGATTCTGAAACCATAGAGCTCTTGTGTAATCAGATCAAAGGGCTGTGTTTTATTTTGCACAAGGGGGAGATGTGAGTGGTGCAGGAACAGTGCTGGAGTCTGGCAAGCTTCACGTTTCATTTTCAAAGGGCGCCATTGCACAAAAAAGTCCTTTGACAAAAAAAGACAACAGACCTGCTGCAAAAAGCATGTCAGGTCCATTTGAAATTCTGCTCTCGTTATAGATGCACTTACAACAATAATAATGCTTACACATTTAGGATTAAGAGTGTAAATGTGGTGATGAGCGCAAAGTATTGTAGCATAATGAAACAAAAATGCTTTCTAAAGCCACCTAGAAGCAGAAGCATATATATTAAACTCAAGGACACAAGACAGTGTGAAGGTGTGTGTCTCTTACTCTGGACACAAGCCCCAACAGCGTGTCGGAGTGGGATGAGCCGAGCCATGCTGCAGCACTGTGGACCATCGGGCCAAAGGCTGCAGGACAAACAGGCTGAAACGCAGCAGGACCCATATGGCCTGGAGAAGCGCCACAGCCAAGTGGAACACACACATTCACATGCAAGTATATATTCCTCCTTTGGCGTAGCACCTTGTGACTCGTTCACTTGGCATATACTGGATCTTATCTACAGTAGCGCAGTATTAATCCTCCATGGAACTCTGATTATACGTAATGTGCATCCACACTGATCTTGGAGAAATAAAACACACCCAGATTCTGACTGACTCGGAAATTTGATGGTTACATAAACCCATGCATAAAACATCCTTCTTCATCTCTGTGGGTCTACAGCGGCTCACGTCAAGTTCCAGTAGAACATCACCTTTAAATGGAGTCTCTATGTGCATCTCATTAATTTTGTTTCCCTTACCTCGTGTCACTTCCACACTTCTTAGCTTCTTGCTCTGAGGAAATGAAACAGGGACAGGAAGGATCCAGGACAAACATATCTGCCTTGCTCACTGGAGCATCATTCTAAAGCAACTCCACTTATTGATGATGTAACAAATCTGCATTTCTGGGCCACAGGCTGAGGGATGTTGGACCGAGGAGCCGAGGATTCAAAGAGGCATCAGAATTATTGGGAAGCAGCCACTCATTAGCCCCCACTCAGCCTCAAAAACTAGTCCGTGAGCAACTGCACTTAGTGATAACTCCAGCACATACACCCATCAGCCATCAACATTAAACCACTGGCAGGTGAAACTGATCATCTCATTACAGTGGCACCTGTCAAGGGGTGTGATATATTCAGCAGCAAGCGAGCAGTCAGTTCTCGAAGTTGATGTATTGGAAGCAGGACAAATGGGCAAGCATAAGGATCTGAGCGACTTTAACAAAAGCTAGATGACTGGGTCAGCACATCTTCAAAACAGCAGGTCTTCTGGGGTTTTCTGCTGGGAGACCTTGAGTCCTGCCATTCATGTGGATGTACTCTTCATGGCCACAGTGTTCCCTAATAGCAGTGGCTTCTTTCAGCAGGATAATCCACCCTGCAAACATTGTTCAGGAATGGTTTGAGGAACATGACAGAGTTCAAGATGTTGACTTGGCCTCCAAATTCTCCAGATCTCAATCCAATCAAGC
>CM074948.1:9987453-10013089 GCA_037577455.1 Pangasius macronema | reverse complement strand
TCTTGGTGCCAGATACCACAGCACACCTTCAGAAGTCTTGTAGAGTCCACACCTCGATGGGTCAGAGCTGTTTTGGTGGGACCTACACCTTATTAGGCAGGTGGTTTAATGTTGACAGATTGGTGTATAAGCCATGTCTAAAAAAACAGGACTCAGTACCATGTTGGGAATGGATGGCTGAGCGTCATTTACTCCAGCTCACTTTACAGCTTTCACGGTGATGCAGCTCTCCTGAGCACGTTTAAACCCCATTTACATTTCTCCACGTGCTCTCTACCTTTTGGAGTGTCTTAATGGTGACCCATTACAATGTTCTTGTTTTCATTGTAAAGTGATGTCACTGCAATTTAACTTTCAACTTGCAAGACTCTTTGATTTGTAGTGTTGTTCGTAGCACTTTAGCAGTACAACTGTTTTCATTAAAGGTGAACATGACTTTTGGACTCCTAATTATATCAACATTGATTTTTATTGCTATATTAAAGCACAAGTTCCTTATACATTTTACTGGTCTATTTGATTTATACTGTGTATAGACATTTAAAGTCTAATTTGTTTTATATTTGAAAGAAAAAATAGAAAGATTACAAATCCACGCTTGCATGACTTTTCATTTAGTCTTGCAGTTTACTGACTTTACATGTCGGACAGGTTTAGTAATTTAAGTGGTCAGTTTAGCCACTACTATACAGTTCTAACTAGTATACCACTAATCCTAAGTTTACTTATGGTTTGCTGTTGTGCACACCTTGCGTTTGGTGCAGTGTCAATATCAATCAGCTCCTTCAACAAGGAGATTATTAAAATTAACTAAGAACTAATCTCCACCAGATTATTAAACATCAGAGTCTTATGTTCCCTTGGTTACTCCTGGCCTGAGACATACAGCAATTCCCAGACTATTTAGAAAATCAGTTACAAAACTAGTTACATTTTAATTACTTAAAAAGGTTTCACATATTCCCTGTTATTGACACATTTACATCTTTAATATCTTCTTGTATTTAACTTCAAATACTAAGCACAATTTATCTGTAAACTATTATTGTTTTTTAACCACTCCATGACTAAGCTGAATGGAGAACTCAGCAGGAATAAAATTGACCTTTAAGAGAAATATACACTAAATGTACATATTTTCAAAATGATTATACCTGCAATATGTTAACTCCTAAGCAATTAAGTTTAATGGACCAAAATTGTCACTACTGGATACAAAGTGACTTAAACTGATCTGGAAACACTATGGCATAGTGAAGAGCTGTGTACAAATCATGCTGAAATTAGATGTCTTTGAACAACTGCTTAATTTGGAAAGCTTTTCCACACAGCTTTCAACTTGTTCCTTGTCATTAACACTAAAACAAGCATGAATAATTCAATCTTATGCCATTATTGTTGTAAATATTCTTTTTTATTGAAACCAGGGTTTGGGGAAGCCAGTCATGAGTGGACTTAGCTGCTGCTCTGCTTGGCAGCCAGTCTCTTATCTCTCTCCTCAGCAATGGTCAGACGGATACCCTTTCCACGAGGAATGGACACCCATGGCTTGTTGCCCTGGTTAAGTGAACAACCACACAAGAGACATGTTTAAACAATTTACTATAAGCTTTAAGAGATCGGCCTTCACAGAGCTAATAGATACTAATAAGTTACTGGTTCATTTACATTACAACTGAACCTCTCACTTTATTAAAAAAAAAAATAAATAAGTATAAGAAAAATCCACACTGAAATGAGCCTGTTTTTAAAGTTGTTTAAGGTTGCTCAGAATAGGATTATGGATGATGAATAAAGCCCATGATCATCTCTATTTTGTGAGGCATGTTTAAATTTTGATATAAAAAATGTTTGGGTTTTTTTTTGGTTTAAAAACTGATTAAATGCATGCAGTAAAGGACATGAGACCAATGGGAAATCCAGCCAAACAGCCAACAACAAGAATTTACAAGAAAGATTCATGTTTCACTCTCCATCTGAAATCCTTACTGAGCAACTTTGTGCAAGAGCAAACGTAAGCAATAAAATAAAACTGAGTGGAACTACAGAGCAATAAGCAGCTACCAGATGAAGACGTGTGCATTTCTTACTCACCTTGCCAATGACAAAGATGTTGGAGAGCCTGGTGGCAAAGCTGTTGCCCGTGCTGTCCTTCACGTGCACCACGTCAAAGGAGCCAGGGTGCCTCTCTCGGTTGGTGATGACACCGATACGACCCAAGTTAGCACCACCTGTCACCATGCACAGGTTACCTACGCCAAGGAAGAGAGCCATTAGACATGCTGCTCAAGTAGAACATCAATGCATAATAAAGCTGTCTAGTTTTACAGGCAAAGCTCACACCAAATGATTCTAACATGGATTCCAGTGGAACTGGATGTTGCCAGTTTGCACAAGTTTCCAATGGCTACCCGTATCAGTACTGAGTGGCTGCAGTGCCCTTGATGAAATAAGGAGTTTAAAGAGCAACAAACTAGCAGTACTGACCGGTGTCAAACTTGATGAAGTCTGTGACTTTGCCAGTCTCCAGGTCAATGCGGACTGTGTCGTTGGCCTTGATCATGGGATCAGGGTAGCGGATGGTGCGGGCATCGTGGGTCACCAGGTGAGGGATTCCCTTAGTGCCAATGAGGATTTTCTTCACCTTGCACAGTTTGTACTACAGACACACACAGGGAGAAAAGAAGGATTTTAATGCAAGACCTCTATAAAGTAGTAGCTGTAAAGAAGCTGAACATGGAGACTGGTGGAAATGGTGGCTCAGCAGTTAAGGCTCAGTTAAGTACAGCCAAGCTGCCTGTTGCCACTTTGGTGTCTTTTAGCAAGACCTTGAACCCACAGCTGCTCGGTTGGATACTGCCTCAACTGTAAGCCAAATAAGCAAAATGCAAAAAAAAAAAAAAGCCAAACAAGACTGGCAACTTGCAGGAACAAACAGAGTAAGTCTAGTCAAGGGGTCAGAAATCAAGGCTTATATTAAAACCACACAACCAACTCCACTTAAGTTGAATAGATTTAACAGGCAAATTCAATTCACATGTTAGGCCTGAACACCCCTGACATTTCAAAGCCTTGTCCCAGTTTCCACATTTATAGCACTCAGTAGTTTAAATGCTGTAAATGAAGACCAGGTTTGGGTTTAGACACCCACAGTTGACTAATGTTTTGCTAACACAGAACAGGGCTAATTGAACTCACTGACACCAGGCCATGCTGATAGCAACTGTGCCCTCNGTTTTATCTCAGTTATAAACAGCATCTTACCCAATGTTGCTTGCCCCACAACATGAAACACTGTGACTGCTCACCTTGGCCTCCTCGTTGGTGATGCGGTGGACGGTGAAACGGCCTTTCACATCATAGATCAAGCGGAAGTTCTCTCCAGTCTTCTCAATGCTGATCACATCTGCAACCCACAACACAATACTGTAACAGTCAATCAGCTGTTCATACAACCTGCTCCAAGTCCCCCACAAAAACCCAGGCCTTATACTTCAACATTCTGGTGGTTATCTCACAAAGCTTGGCACCATACGCCAGCAGGTTTTGACAATGAATCAGATCGGATTTAATATCTTCTTGGCAATCTTATCTGAACTCCCACTAGGTGAATGACGATGGCTCCATTAAAACACTCCAACATGTGCCAGCCTTGGAGGAAGGACATCTAACAGCTCATCCATCTGTTAAACTGTGCTATCAAATTCAACCATTACACACAAACCACTCATTTCAAAATGGCACCAACACATTGCTGAACCGTGTAAACAATGGAAAATATCAGTAAAACACTAACCCTGGTAATCTGCTGCATCATAAAGCTACTCTGCACATCACCACTAATCACCAAACACCAACAGAGACTGAAGAATTACAAACAACTCTGCTGAGAATTCTGTCTCAGGTTTTAATCACTGATGGAAAAGTACCACTATTTAAAAAGAAAACCACACCCTCAACTGCATCTTTACCTAATTAACCGCAAACTGTTGTTAAAATGCAGCCATATTCATTTGCCTCATAACTTGATCCTCAACACGGCTACCATTGCTACTCATTTTCCGAACTCTAAATGCTACCAGTTACAGGATACATACTCAGAGTCAGTGTTCATCCACATCTATGACTACATACGAGGAGCAGTTGAGTCTGTAAATGCAAAAACCTGAACCTGCTTGGCATATTACCATTTACCAGTAATATTTAGACAGGATAAGATTTCTGAACGTGTCTTATGTAATGATGCCGGAGAAAGTCTGGAGTAATTATGATGGATTCGCACGGCATAAGCAACGTCTGTGTAAACCACAGAGATGGGAACGTATTCACAATGCTCAGGGCTATCACCGTGAAATACTACAAGTGCATTACATACACCCCATTTTAATACAAGCTGCTTTCCTTTGTATTATAAGCACCAGAAACTTAAGAACTTTATCAAAATCCACCTGTTTAACACATTTCTCTGATAAAAAGCATTTAAACATCTATATTTCTGTTCGGCTTTTTTTCTTTTTGGCAGGAGAACATAAGAGCAATACTTATCACTTTCTTTTATACCATACTTTTGAAATCTCTACATTTATTGTTCGATTTATTTTTATTTGAATCACTGTGCTTTTAATTAATTTTTTTTACTGTAATTTTCATTAATGGCATTGGTTTGGGATTTCATTTCATTTTATAGAAGATAAACATGACTTAAACAAGCGTTCAGATGGGACTAAAATCTGAGGTACTTCAGTAATAATGACATTATCCCACCTCCACATGTAAATCTAGTCCAATTTGAATAGGTCTAATGATTCCTAGAGCAAAGCTGAGATCCGACATGTACATTAAATGAACTCGTTCCCACTTATATGATCTTACGAGGATCTTGTACCATGGTTGGACCATCAACGTAAAATGCCTGTACATCACAATCCAGATCAACTACTTAAGTTCTACACTTTTACTCCCATGACCACACCGACGTACCCATAAATCCAGCAGGGTAGGTGATGTCGGTGCGGACCTTGCCATCGACCTTGATGAACCTCTGCATGCAGATCTTCTTGACCTCATCTCCGGTCAGCGCGTACTTCAGCCGGTTCCTCAGGAAGATGATGAGAGGCAGGCACTCCCTCAGCTTGTGGGGACCGGTGGAGGGCCGAGGAGCCTGCGAGCAACAAAATACAGCACGAGCTCAGAGCCAGCTCATTTTCCCCATGAAAACTGCAATGTTCAACCACACACACACACACAAACACAACACCGTTATCAATGCGGTAATGCGGTGTCACGTGAGGGACAGAAAACTCACAAACACTCCAGTAAGTTTGTCAAGCATCCAGTGCTTGGGCGCTGCGACGCGCTTCAGGTGCTTCTTCGGTCCTCGGGCCTAAAACACACAATAACCACAGTTTAATTTTCAGTGGTAACTGAAACCCTGGTTTCTTTTCATTTTCCAGAGCAGTTACACAGGAGCACTCCCGCCTAACATGCTCAGCTTTCTCAGCACTAGAGAGCTAACCCATTAGCTTCATCACCACGAACCGAGGCCTTGAGTGACAAAACCGAGTAACACTCGCTAAAATGACACTACATTCACTAATACCTTTTCTTTTGACAGAAAAGACAAAACTGCCAAAACTTTCAAGAGCAAAGAAAAGAGTGAAATTTGTAAAACCTGTGCTAAAACGCCATGCAACGCTAATATGGCAGCAGAAAAGAGAGCGACTTCATACTGAACCCGAGCACTTTATTGTAAACATCTTTAACACAAAAATCTATCCAAAGCACAATAATATAAGGATTTATGAACACAAACCGTGAGGAAATATGATATTTTAATGCTTTGGTTGATTAATACTGTGTAAAAAGCCTGATGATTATGGATGAAATCTGAAGAGAAACGAAAAAAGAAATCTGCTCACCATGTTGGAGTCTGCGGAAAAGGGCCACCTACTTCCGGGGAAAGAAAGATAAGCCGCACTACGGCTAGTGAAGAGGGACAATCAGAGCGCAATGTGGGGACCGAACGCGCTGCTGCCCTCTAGCGCCTGGGCGCACAATCACATTCACACTCAACCTGATTTAATGAAGCAGGCATGTTTACAACTAAAATGTGTTAAAATAAATAAATAATACAAAATGAAAAAAAAAAAATACTTGTGGCTTGAACCTAAACTCGAAGATTTTTTTAAATTATTTACATTATTAAGATGATGATCTGGGTTGGAGTAGTAAGGGAAAGTAAATAAGAGTAAATGTGAACCACACACACACACACACACACACACACACACACACACACACACCATTAAGGAGAAAAAGTGAATTATTAATTAATTATTAAATGAATAATATATCTGTATTATATATTTCAAAATGTGGAATGAACTGAATATAAATGATAAAATGTTCAGGCTCATTATGAAAACTCAGAAACTATATTTAAACTATAAATACAAATACACTATATTTATTTATATGCTTTATATGTCTAATGGACTATAACATTGCCCTTTTAGAGAAGGACATGTGTGATCCTGCCTTCAAATTTATCCAAATCAAGGAATCACAAGGAACGGTCTTTATCTCCAGAGTACAACACTGAAAATAAACACTTCCCAGAAATAAACACTTCCCAGTATAAGTTCCTCCCTATGCTGCCCCCTCTTGAATGAATCACAGCTGAAGTGTGTAGGAAATATGGTGATACTGTGTTGAAAACATGACTCAAAATGTCGACTTTGTCTGTTGTGAGTTGTCAGTTAGAGTGTAATATATAAGGAAGAGTGTATTTGGGATTTTCTTATACATATATTTATGATATCTTGCCTCAGATATGTCAAGCTAGTGATTTAACATGTAATAGGTTTTATTTTTAGTCGGATATCTCTTCTACATGAGTGACAATCTCATTCAGGAAATAGCAGGCAGTGGGACAGAACAGCTTTGTGTTTATGAGAGAAGATAAAGTGGGTCAGTGACTTATCTGTAAATGATGGCCTGCATGTTGGACCTTTTTCCTCATAGCTGCATTTGTGTTTGTCTTCTGTGCTTCATGTGAAAGCTGAGCTGACAATGCCATATATATATATAATATTTTTACAGTGGGTGAACTACTACATAATGTTTTCATCTTCTTGCTTTTTGGTGTGTAAGCACAGGCTAGCATGTGAATGAGTGGCTACATGGTACATCACACATATTCAGCTATAAAAATGTGCCACTGGAATCTTCATTTTGTACTGAGATCAGACGTAGAAAAGTCATTAATGTCCACTAGATGGTAGTATATCGTTTAACATGAACTTTGTAAACTTTTCAACTCAGATTGGAACTGAATAAAAAGTTCCTGTATGATATTTATTGCCTTAGTCTTAAAACAGACTGATATATAACACTAAAAGCAGCATTTCATTTTACAATAAATATTGTTAACAAAACTCACACGCATCAAAACAGGGCAGAAACTGATTTCTCGAATTATGACTTTCGTGGAAATTCAGGTGACCGTGTTTTAAAAATCAAACACTTCTAGAGACTTTGTCATCTTTAGCTGTAACAGTAAAGATTTCAGATTTTATCATGGTATACCATAACTCTGGTACATCACACCCATGATCTCAACAGAGGGTGTGGTGATAATTAGGCTGTAAAAGGGATCATCAATAGTGTGTTCAATTTATTTTGCTGTTTTCTGCTGAGCCTCTCATTTCAAATTCCATCCCATTGTCATCATCATCATCATCATCATCATCATCATCAGAAACAATAAAGATTACACAGGGTAGAGTAAAGGTTTGAATTCTGTACTTTTTATTTACTTATATTTTGAAAAAACAAAATAGCAGAGTACACGTTTTTTTTTTAAATATAACAGGAATCACATCTTCTGTAGAAAAATACACAAGATGAAAGGAAAGTGCTAAACAAAAAAAATACACAATCACCACTTATGATTCATTCAGGACTGTTAAACCGAAATAAAGAGATTACTCCATTATTTTATCAACACAGGTTCAACACATTCTTTTATCAACATTAGTCAACGCTAAACATGACAGTAGAGTCTTTTAGATTGTTCTAACATTTTTCTATTCTTATACAAGACAAAAACAGACACTTGATTAAACATGTACAAATATAGTGCTTTCGTAATAGGGTTCATATTCTAAACTATTCAGTTTGCTTGGAATAATCGGTCGAGTTTCTGCTGCTGTTCACAATCTTTCTAGATTTAAAGTGAGGCTACCAGTGGAAGAAATGGACACGTCCATCATTAATATATTTAACCATGGAAAACTGTCTGACAGATCAGGTTACCCCAGTGGAAAGGAGTCTTGCGATGACATGCATTTTGGAAAAGATTAGCCCATGCTGGTTTCAGGATCACCTTCCATTACTGAACAGATACACCACCCGGCTGCTCGTATGGACAGAACCCACAGATGGCAGGTGGCAATGGATGAAGCCAATCCACTAGAGACCACATGAATATCTCATCTTTCAGAAGAAATGTATTGTGGATTCACAACTTTTATTGCAGTTTCGATCTCAGGTGGTGAAGATGACCAGTGGAAAAAAAAAAAAAAAAAAAAAAGAGTTACATATCCATCCAACTATGTTACAAAAAATTGGCCAGCTTCTGTAGAAGACAAAAAAAAAAAAAACGCACACACGTCTGGTAGCTCTTGTGTTGGAGGTCTAGTCCATGTGTGAAACTTATGACTTAACTCCATGTCTGGTGACTTCTGAGAAATTCTTCCACCACTTTGAAACCAGAGCTTGGAAAGGATTATAACAAGCAAGACGTCAGTGTGAATAGCAAGAATTACCAAGTTTTAGTTTCAAGAGAGGCTCTCTGCTGGAGTCGTCCAAGTAGTCGTTTGATCGTGAGATTACACAGTCACCTATACCTCTGCAGCTTGAACTTGGAAGTCTTTACACATGAAGAGAGTCTTCAAAAAAAAAATTCTCACATTTTCATGAGCTATCCACCAGTGTCTCAGGTGCAAAAAGGAGGCAGCCAACAAGCGATTGGGGACTTTCTTTTAGGGGGTCAGCACCCAGCAGGCACATCTGATATGAAGTCAAACTCATTCTGGCCCAGCCACAGCTCAGGAAGTTCATTAGCCCTGTCCAAACCGAGTTCCACTACCAGAGACATCAGGACATCCTCATCCACTGGATCAGAATCTATGATCCCAGACCCTTGAGCCATCCCAGGGCCAGGGATTTGTGCTGGACTCACTGAAGCACTGCCGAATCCTCTGTTGGGTCCAGAAGAGACTGTAGAAGAGGCAGCCAGGCTCTGATAGTGATTGTTGAGTTTCTGCAGCTGCATGGAGGCTATGAGGTGCTGGCTGGACTGCAGACAGAAAGGCTGGGACTTGGTGAGGCCTGGGGAGGAAGAGTGTAGATTGGGAGGGGGGTACTGTGGGCCAGTTTTGCCAGAGTTTGTGTAGTGCAGGAGGGTCAGAGAGTCACGGTCCTTCATGCTTGAGCTGGAGAGCAGCAGTAAGCTCATTACCCAGTGACACCTGCGACACAAAAAGAAGTTGTGCAAATGGTAATTATGAGATGGTTTCCCCAACACAGATTAACCCTAAACCAGAACTTAACATAGATTATGTTATCTAGTCCATTACAATACAGAATTCTCACTGATATTTAGTCCATTACTAGACCAGGTGTGTGACCAGAAATACACCCCTTTATCCCTAAATGTATTTGTTAACCCACAAGAACACCCAGCTTGTCAGTTGAATCATTCTATAATAAATTTAGTCAACTAAATTACAAAGCACTCGGACGACTCTGGTAATTACTAAGCTGCACCTGTACATTCTTAATGGGCAGCAAATTATAAGCCCCAATCTTTAAGCAGTGAAAAGGACCATTAGGAAGGAATAACATTAGCATACCAATTAGACATTTCTTTGCAACTTTTAGTACAGCAATCATTTTTTAAAGAAGCTACCTATTAACATGTACAACCTATACCATGTACTGTGTATCATCAGTCCCCTAATAATCTGATAGCATGATAGAACAGAATATGCTGGGGGACCATTTATGAGCCTATGAATGGGGTAGTGAAGTCATGTGACCCTGTATTACTCACATTGTGAGAGTCATGAGACTGACTTTGAGGCACTTAATCATTTAATCATTCACATTGCCCCATTTCCCTGCATTCCTCTTTAGGCTCACGTTTTAGTGGAAAGGCATAATTGCAAAAGGCTGGCATGCAGCTGCAACAGGCCTCTAGCAAGGCGAGGAACACACAAGCTCATCTCATCAGCCCTCCCTGACGCCAACAGCTGTGGGGCATTCAGCTCAGGAGCTTCATGATAGGACATTTTGTGCATTATTCATTGCCTGGAAGCAGTTACATACATGGTTAAGCCTACAACTTCATTAGCATTGACCAAATAGGCATGTTGGTCAATTTGTTGATCACTTGTAGTCTGTCAAACTGTAAACTATTACCTTCATTATAAAACGCAACATATATAACTTTACTGACAATTTTATGTGTGCTGACATGAGATTACTTTACTTCAGCACAAGTGTAGATTACCTCTGATGAGGTCTATGACAAAAAAATGTTCAGTAAACTCTAAATAGCATTGCTTGTGGCCTGCCATGCCAGGATCTTTTCCCAAAGGAAACAATTCTGTCACGGTCATTACAGTGTTCGTTCTGTAACAAAATTCTTGACGAGATGGTGGTCGGTTCGGAGAGAGAGAGAGAGGAAGTATCAATAGCCAATGAGATGGTTGGGATTAGTCAGTCATTAGTGGTGTCTGTTACACAATTAATTAAGTTGAAGTTTGTTTCATTCACCAAACTGATATGGATACAATTTTCTGACCAATGGATCATGTAGACTAAAACACACAGTGAAAATTGATAAGATGGTGATTCCTTTACTACTTGAGCAGTATAAAAATATTTGAAGTTATCCATGTAGTAAAGTAAAACATTATGACTTTTCTAACATATTCTTTCATCACCATAAAACTTTTCAAAAGGAAACTCTTACATATTCCAGCATCTTAACCCCTTTGATGAAAGAAAAATAATCTGATGACATAAAGCTGAAAATTCCCACTGGCAAATATATATATATAAATTGAAAAGTTAACAAAGTTAACAGATAAATATCAGAGCTTCTTCACAGCTTCTTTCTATTTGTGAGAATTTACCTTTGAGAAAGTCAGCAGTGGGTTCAGTATCACACCGGTTTCAAGGCTGGCTGCTGGTCATATAATGACTAAATATCTGCAGGATAAATAAATGAGGAAAAAAAACATGCGTTGACAAGTTCCTGTGAAAGATGCAAAGCGAGGTCTATACACTGCTGAAGACTTGTCTCTCTTCCCTCAGCACGATCAGTGAGTCCAGCTCCTCAATCAAAGGCACTAAGCCTAAATACACACACACACACACACACGGAGCGGGTTCAGTGGAGTCGGCTCATTACTGCGGAGTGGATCTTTAGGACTGGACTGAAACACCATGAACACTCATTAGTTTCCATAGTTACTACAGGCAGACTAGTCGGTTGATATTTGCTATAATTTTGTAATTAAAAAGATCAGCAAGACAGACTACATGTTGAATAACTTGTGAGTCACATGATATGAAAAATAAAGTAAAACAAAGTCCTACTCTGTCTCAGTTAGCGGCTAAATAGCCTACTTTACTTTCTATACAATATATCAAAGTTAAAATGGGGAATCGTTGATAATATTGTTATAGCTTCTGAAATATTAAGGCACATATTGCAAAAGGCCAATATTGCTATTAAAATAGACAGCATCCATGTGGTCCTTATGATGATGAGTTGTGTGTGTGTGTGTGTGTGTGTGTGTGTGTGTGTGTGTGTGTGTGTTTTAGGCTTGTTTTTCTTTTTCTTTTTTTTTTAATGATTTTTCATAGGAAAGAGATCAACTATATATCCAAAGCCTTAGCCTACAATATTAAATGGTATGATGCTGGAATAGTAATCCATGGCAATACAGTCATAGGGAAGTGTTTTTACTTCAGGTTCAATGTCCAGTCCAGTCCAGTGCCTTATCCGTGTTTTCTCATCGGCCACTGTGAAAGCGAGCTAAGTGGACAGATGCTGGCTATTCACACACACACACACACACACACACACACACACACACACACATTAGCAACGGCTCCAATAATAACCCAGTCAATAGCTATCTAAAAAAAAAAAAAAAGCTTCCAAACAATTGACACTGATTATACACTTGTGTTAATCAACAGCACTGTCAGTAACACAGCACTTCATAACAGTGGATTTTTCTTTCTCTCATGCATATGCCCTGTCTGTATGACTGTAACAGATACTCTACTCCACAGGCACTGAGTGTCCAGTTTATTACAGATATGGGGATGCAAAAAGGGGACAAACATAATGCAGCATCTAATTATGATTCATTTGCAGAATAACTCTTACATACATGAGTATGTCACATTGCTGTAGCCTTATAAAGGATCTATAGCTCTTATTAGAGCTACTTTAATACTGACTTTGGTCATGCTACTATAATGGTTATAATCAACTTTGTGAAGTGCATGGAGCCTAACAGATCTCTCAGAGTTATGATCAGAGGTTACTGGTGGGGTGGCAATCAGGGTGGTAAAGGATTATTTCAGCCTGTAGACACACCCCCTGGACCCAGCCTGATATTCAGAGCAAAGAACAAAAAGTTGTTGCTTAAGTTTATAGTTACCATGTAGGAGGCCTGATTTAGCTAATTATCATCATGTTCTTTATAGGCTCTGTCCCAATTGCTGTGTAATGCATGTCAAGATAGTTATTATTATTATTAGACACATTTACACCACATAAAATCAGTTCTAACAAGATTTCCTGATAGGGCCTGTATTCCCATAATGCACTGCTATGACGCATAGTAGCTGTTTTGACGGCTGTCCCAAACAGCACAACGAATAGTAAAAAGAGTTGTTGGCTTAGTTAGGATTATCCCAGAGAGGATTGTTTGTGACCGCAAACCCTAGGTAGCTGCATCTGGCACTTTGACTCCCGTAGTCCACACAGTTCACATGTAGATGAGGAGCAGAATGATGTCTCCTTTAGGCTACTCCTCTGGGGAAATGGCATGCAAATAAGAGAGACAGTTTACTGTTTGCTTTTAAATGCCCAAGACGTGAGTCACAGGACTCTGTGCACAAAATCAGGACATATTCTAGGAGAATTTTTTTTTAATTTGTAAAGCAAACTTTAGAGAAAAGAAAACAGGGTGCATGTGGTAATATTTATTGATTGGGCATAACTGAGCATGTGTGTGAGAGAGAAACAGTCTATATGTGTGGGAGTTAGAGGCTGTTTCCCTGTACTAGAGCCAGATGAGCACTTTGCATAAACCCGTTGGGAAGTCAAAAGAGGAGCACGAGCAGGTGCGCACAAATTGGTGTGTGTGTGTGTGTTGTGTGTCGTGTGAAAAAAAAAAAAAAAGAACAATGCAAACCTGCAGAATAAACTAGCATTAGGCAAAGGGTTTGAGGGGGAGGACAAAAGCAAATAATAGTTCAAAAGTAAAATAAAACAAAAGCAGTAAAAGTGCAATAAAATATTGCAGGCAGATTTTGTGTTCATCCCTTAAATGTCTCCACTTCTTTTTCATCATTACAAAATTAGGTCCCACTTCTGCCTACTTACTTCCACTTCTTCACAGAAGTCATTACATTACTTCTACTGTCTCCATTTTCTCATAAACGACTATTCCCCAATCTGTAATGTCTACTTATTCAATTAGTGTCAAGTCATCAGGCTTAGTCTAGTGAATAGCTCATGAATTATGGGCAGTTGATTAAAATTAGAATGGCATGGTAGTGCAGGAGGCAGCGTTGCCATCTCACAGTGGCCAGGGTCCCCGGTTTGAGCCTGAGCTCGGGTTACTGTCGAGTCTGGAGTTTCACCACAAGAGGAGGACAGGTACACCCAAAGGAGACCTAATAGGGAAAGGAAGTTGACAGGTTTTTATACACCAATCCACAATTGGCTATTCTGAATTTCCCCTATGTGTGAATGAGGATGGATGGTACCCTGTGATACACCGGCAACCCATCCAGGGTGTATTCTGGTATTGGCTCCTTAACAACCGCAACCCTTACTAGGAGTTACTTATATAGCAGTTACTGAAGATAAAAGAGCTGAATGAATGTTTGAAATTAGGTTCTGCAGTGCAGTGGGTAGCATACACCCGCCTCACAGCGCCAGGGTCCCTGGTTGGAACTGAGGTCTGTGCAGAGACTCACATTTCCCACTGTTCAAAAACATGCGGGTAAGTGAATTGGTGACTCAAAAATGCCCCTAGATGTGAATGTGTGCATGCATGGAGCCCTGAGATTGACTGGTGCCCCATCCAGGGTGTATTCCCACCTAGTGCTCAGTGTTCCCAGGATAGGCTCCAGATCCACCACAACCCTCAGGATAAAGCAGTTACTGAAAAAAAGCAGTTACTTGAAATGATCAAAGTGAGATTAGGAAACAAAAGAGATCATCAAAAATGGCCTTCCTTTGCAATTTTTCTTTTACACACCATGTGGTAAAACCCAGTCAGAAAACAGGGGTGAGAAAGTTGAGCAATTAGGCTATTCAGCAGTGTAACAGCGAACTAGCTTCAGCACAAATCTGTGACAGTGAAAAATAACCTATCCCTCAGCAGGGAATGCTGACAGAGAGCCATTTGCCCAAGATGATGTCTGTAGACAGCAGACTGGTGGGCATGTCTGCAAGCTGGACTGATGGGCGTGAACCCATACATGAACTCATAGGCACACCCTTCATCTGTTTCTGAGTAGGCACCCAGGCCTGAAAAGGAATTTTATAAACGTATTCAAAAGGGAAAGATTTCTTAAATATCCTGTCAGGTTCTTGTAAGGTGTGTGTCAAGTGTGTTAATTCATATTCACACAATTTAAAAGTGGCCCATTCCAAAGCCATGGGTATTAACACAGTGTTGGCAGTCAATCAGTCGCCACTTAAATGGAACTGCTAAAAAAGCGCTGGCACACGTTCCCCAGGTGGGAATGAATAAAGTCATTTAATTTCCTCTACAATCCATTAGCAGGTTAAGACTTTGAATATCAATGTACAATGAGCAATGGTGCTTTCCTTACACTCTCAGAAGTAAAGGTACAAAGCTGTATCTTTCCTTGTCACTGTGCTGGTACCACCAAGGATACATCATTTGTACCTTTGGTATTTATCTTTTCTTGAAAATGTGAATATAATTGAAGGTACCTGGACCTTAAGGACCATTCATGTGCTTTAAAGATACACCACATGCATCTTCTTAGATCAATAACAAAGCATGTACTCTTGATGGTTCCATCCCAGTGACAAGGAAAAACAGTTCACTACTTTTATTTTCTGAGTGTAGCCTTTCATAAGCCTTTATCATTTAAAAGACAATGTTTATATTCTGCTGTGCGTGTAAATGTAATAAATTATTGGGGGTTTTTTTTGGAAAAAGGAACCTATATACACATTTCTAGTACATAACCATCTTGGCGTCTGTCCTCCTTTCAACCCAATGGGGCTTTGTCATTCTTTTATCCTAAAAAGTTGACCACAGACATTTTAATGTCATTCCATTTGTTGACCGTTTGTTGCTTTCCCTTGCGGTATTTATAAAAGCAAGACTTACAGAGACAGCTATCTTACTGGTTTTACAGTCTGCTCTATTTTTTTTTGCTGTTGATCCATTTATAGCATTGAAATGGAATATCGTTTCTCAGTGCTAATAAACAAGTTAATGAATCACACTTGCAGTGCCATTAAAAGAAACCACAGCCACTGAGAAAACTATAAAGATTATAGGTAAGGAAAAGCAGCTCTGTTCCACATATGGTTATACCAGACTAACACACACAAAGCTATGAGACACACAGAGACACACAGAGACACACAGAGACACACAGAGACACACAGAGACACACACTTATTCTTGGGATTTTATTAGGAAAGCAATATTTACACTGCAATGTTAAAATCCACAGATTTTAGAAGAATAAAAATTCTTAAATGGGGCAACAGCATCAAACAAGTTAACAAGTTTCACTGACCTACACTCTACATTCTCATCCCTCTATCCTTTTTGTCCATCTTCCAGTTTCTTTGAGCATGCTTGGGTGGAGCAGTTTGTTATGTTTTTGGAGAGTATGAGTGCATGTTGGCAGCGTTATATGACTGACTCCATTTCACTTGGGAACACTGAGAGGCATACCATTTAAAATAATACATAGAAAATTCAAAACAAGCGACTGTCTTTGACAACAACTTCAAACACTAAACATGTACTCCAACTTGAAAAGCATTTCTGAAGTGGATCCAATGAAGATAACAAGTGATGGCTATCAAAACAAAAAACCGCACTGACGGAAAAAGCACCAAATACCAGCATTAAAATTCTTTCTTGACATGTTGTAGTCTAAGTGTATAGGACTCGCTTTTCAATTCAAAATATCAATGGAATTTTAAAATGATGATAAAACCCTGTGGACTGTTCACCTTGTGACCCTCTCTGACTATAGACTTGTCGCATGGGGCAACACTGGCCTGCTCATTTTCCTGTTAAACAAAGCTCTTCGGAAACATTCGAATAATGTTTTCCAAAACTCCACTTCGTTGATGGCTCCCACATACTGTCTTCATTAGGAGAGCAGGGTCTGATTTGGAAACATGAGCTTAGAGCCCACTGCTTAAACGACATTCTTCAGATTCCCTGTAAACAAGCAACAAAAAAATGGGAGAGGAAAAAAAAAATGAGAAAGAGGATAAAACAAGTTCCTATAGAAAACAGTGAACATGATCATGATTTGTTTTAAATGTTACACCAACAGTGCTGGAGTAGTCATGAACAGAAAGATGCAAACTTTTCTTTGTAACACAAGTACTTATTTCAATTCAAACAATCTCGGAGAGCCTTTGACTCTGTTTTTCTTCACAAACGGGGGGAAAAAAGTGACTTTAGCTCATTCCAACGCTTTACTCCCAATAAAAGTTAGACTAGTTCAATCATAAAGTAGGTTAATAATCCTTTTAAAGGTTACAGTACTGATCTGCTACTTACAGGAATTATATAAGGAAAGGAAATATGGTGACATTCTGGTTAATTACTAAGTCAATTAGCAGCACGTAAACTGCGGTTGATCTTGTTGTCTTGTCTCACACGGACACTTTTCATAGCCAAAGTTCACACCTTGTCAGAATGGAAATATCCGGGTTATTATATTTCCTGGGGAGGCAAAAAGGCATGCAAATATGACTGTATGTAAATCGACACCATTTGAGCCTCCTGTTTTGATTTGCATGACACTTATCACGTGTTGAAAAGGACATCCCTGTTGCCCTGGCCCGCTGGCGTTTTCATGACATTATGCCTGTGTAAGCAATGAAAAGCAGCTAACGAAGCTAATGTGAAGTCCTGTGTTAAAAAAGGGAAACACTTCTACACTTCTGCCTGTGCAGCAACAGAAGTGATTGGCACGTCCTGTTTCCTATTACTCACAAGTCATCTTTGTGTAAATTTTTCAGGCAGCTGTTTAAGGCTACATGACATTATTGGTTACACATGAGACCACAAATTCCTTCAGCTCGGATGCAACACTGTTATAAGTGTTTAAAGTGTGCTAACTACACCCTTACATCTGTTTGGGTTTGCATTAGTTAGCTCAGTGGGGCTTTTAGTTCTGATTTGTCTGCAAATATCCATTTTGATAGATTTTTTTCAATTCAACCGCTTTCTGAATAGTACAAGGGTTTTGTGTGATTTAGCCGTTTTCTTCATTGTAAACACAGTGTAAATACACTATGGCTCAGTTTGACTGTGGGAATAGACTGTTAAAAAAAGGAAAGCCGTAGAATAATGGTTTCAGTTTTTTATTGGCTACATTATTTCTCGTTTGTTTTGCAGTACATAGCGCTCACACAGCCAACATTTCATTAGCCAGTCCTGCTGTTCTAGCTTACGCAAGGCCACACTCAATAGGGATTTCAATTGCTCTAGCAATGCACTAACTGGGGATTAGCAAAATCAACCATGTGTGATGTTTAAACACTTTTTTGTTCTCTTCTCCCCCTCCTCCCTCCCCCCAATATAGTGCAGGGCTCAGAATCTCATAAATGTTCCCCAGATGTGTTTGGAAACCCTGCTAATGCGTAGGAGCAGAGGGCCGTGCCATTTATTACCTGTGTTAATCAAATGCAGTTTTTAAAGAATTGTTTGGCTATGTCTAAAACCACTTAGTACCACACTAAATAGTTTGCCAAAACAGCACCAGAAGCATACTGTTTTGACATTAGTATAGCGGTTTGCCCCGCTTGGATGAATGATGAAGTATTGGCCCCTTGGATGAATGAATAGCCTGTTTGCAGAGCATGTGGGCTAGTGGTTATCTCGTGCTGCCCCGCTGTGTGCACTAATCTCATGGGTTTATTTTCTCCTCCACACTCCAGGAAGTGGTATTTCACACCACCTCTGTGAACACAGCACACACGACATTAAAATTAGATAATAAACAAAAACTTCAAATCCTACCACAGCTAATCAAAATGCAGTCTGGCTATTATAATCAGGAGATTTCTGCAGCAGAGGCAAATCAATTACGGATCTTTGTTTTTCCAAGAAGCGGTCATGGGACAGCCAGATGGAATGATACAGAAGTTGGTAATGCATGTACAAGCCAAAGTCTATTTCTAAAGCCTGAATTCACAGGCAGATCACAACTGTGTCACAATGCTGTCTCCTCCCAGGCAACACCTTAGACGATACACGAAGGGAAAAAATTCACAAAAACATTTAGTGGAAGAAATGGAATGGAAGAAACCTTGGGAGGGGCAACAGTACACCACAAACTGCTAGGCTCCAAGCCTGACACCAACTCAAATGGCTTTCATTTACTCCATGATCTCATTAAGCGCACTTAACCAAGTAATCCATTTCATTTTCTCCCTGACACAGCATAGATTCCGCTGCCATGCCCAGCACTGGTCAAGCAGCAGTCCATTATTCTTTAGAAAAGCTCTCAGTCTTGTTTGAGGTTTCCAAGGGTGGGGAGGCTCAAACACTGGCATGCGATAGTGCCAACCTACTCTTAGCCGGGACACAGAGGCCAGCTGTTACACCACATTCTGCTCGCCTGGCACAGGAGATGTGTGAGAAATCCGGGTCCGTACCCACATGGGGCAAACTGCATGACCTGCACAAGACTTGACAATGTAACCACATCACCTAGGTGTTTCTACTTTAGCAATGAGGCACTGCAAACAGGAAAATCACACTTTGTATTTGACACTTTTCATATGCTCCATTTAAAGCTGTCCAGATGGTCAGATCCTACAATCAGTGTACGTGTCTACAGACACCCTGGTTAATTCAAAGCAGCCAGAACCAGTCTAAATAGAAGACATGAGTGGATGTGACTAAAGACACAACATGGCAACACTGCACGGGCCTGCCACAAAACAGACCAAAGATCAGGACTCCTCTGTACTATGCACTGCTGACTAGTATGAGTAGTAACAGCAGACTGACCCCAGATCTGCTCATATAGGATACGCACAACATACCATTTCTGAAGCTTAAGAAAGAAACTGGAAAGTCTGCAGCTTAAGCCCTTTTTAATTAGTCTCTGGTGGCATGGCAGGGAGGGAGCACAGCCGCTACATTGTACACATACCACATGGGTACTAAAATATAAGCAGAGGCTAGCACTGATGAAAATTGCCATATTTTTCTGATCCGAGTTTGCCTAAAGTAGCAACTGCAACCATAGTGGATCCAGCTGTCTGAAATGTAAAACATAAATCTGTTGCTTCTACAACTTTTAGTTTTAGTTCTAAGATTTTAAACAAGCTTGAAAAGATAGCTTATTTTTTCAAAATTCCTACAGTAATACAGAGGAAAGATTTGCCGTTTACAGTTTGGTTAATTTTCTTGTAGACTGAAAATAAGTGGGCCCAAAACATAATGTATAGATGTAAATGTGTAACATATAAACATATAAATAATGCTAGTCATCACACAGGCCAAGTGGTAATCTGCTGCAGGTTCTTGAAGGTCAACTTAAGTTTTGAGGGTGCCTGTGACCTCTGCATGACCTTTAGCTTAATGAGTACGATCTAACGTGCGAGCAGACATTAGCCAGAAGTGAGCTGAGAGTGGGAGACAGAAATACAAAGGCATACCGTGTTCGGATAAATCTATACTGAAGGTAAAGCAGATGATACGATCACTGTTGAAGTGAGGATTGTTCTTAAATTGACATTTACTGGCATAGGGAGCCGTTCATTTCCATTTTCAGGCAATTGAGTTTCAAGGCCTGAACCCACGCTAAGTCCAGAGCGGTTTTATTCCAGTCAGGCTGGTCCCAAAGGGAGTGATGTGTTCAAGACAAAAGAGCATGATGATGTTTGTCACCCATCACAAACACACACACACACACACACACACACACACACACACACACACACACACACACANGGCGAAAAGCTGGAGCAGGCATTCCTTTCTCACAAGTCAACCACACAGCAGTGGCTCAAACCCAGCTTGGTTATATACACCCAAAACACTCATTCATGGAAACAGAAAATATCACTGTTTCAATCCTAAACATACACAACAACTATGCTGTCTGTGAAGAAAGAAAGAGAACAAAAAAGATTTAAAGAGAGTGCCTATGAATGCATACCATACTCTCTCTGGAACTATCCTTAGGCTCTCACTAAGGATAAGCCTTGTTTACTTCCTGGGGACATCAAGCCTAGATATTTTATTCATTTACTTGATTGACTGATGCTGATGGTAGTAGTGGACGGGTGGCCATGATTAGTTCAGGAGATTTACAGGATCGTAGAACAGGGCGGAATATATCGGAGTCAGGAGGGACAGCTGAATGAATGAATGGCGTATGGAAACCAGCATTACGCCATTCAACCGAGCATCAGTGACTGTCTACATAAACAGACCAAATGTTCTGGACTTTATATCCAGTTCCTTTGAAGAGACCAAAGTAATTCCATCTGTAGAAATGGCACTGCTCTGAGGTGTGCAGCAGGGGTGCAGTGTGGGTCCATAACAGTTGTGTTTGGTACAGTTCTGGTTGTCATCACAACAATTACCTTTGATAGTGCTGATGATCCGCTCCAACTGCTGGTTCTCGTTGCGATCGGGTCGGCAGCTCGGGCTTATCTCCAGAGTGTAATCCGGACCGTATTCCGTAAAGAACTGCATGAGAAATAAAAACAACTGGTTCTCAGAAAGCAGAACATTCAGTCTGGAAATCCATCTGTATGTTAATGCAATAAACTGTTATTCTTCAGTTAAAGCTTCAGTATGACTGATCTGAGATCTTCACTGATGCTTTTTATGCTTCTCATAGCAGCAAGTATAAATGCCTTATACATCTGGGGCCCATGCATCAATAACCCAGTAGATACAAGTGTCTGTTATATCTCCATTTCAGTTTTAATTAAAATATAATCTATGTCTAAAATGATAACTTCCAAGAAGGTAGAAAGAAGGAAGAACTATAAACGTGTTACGAATAAAATCCAGCCCCTGCAAAGTTTAAGCAATGGGAAGAAAACACTTATCTAACTGGCATTGAGACTTACATTTTAGCGTGGGTATTTCTACACCAGCCTTTTAATGTGATCTCTGAAAAATAAACTCAATTCCCTCTGCACACACTGATACAGAGACACATGCACATACATTCCAAATGGCCTGTAGATGGCTGTTCTCTTTGTCATCTCACCCTGCGCCTGACCTCTTGCTTTTGAAGGCCAGCCAATAAGCAGAAAAACTTTCCCTTATTGTGCAATAGCAACAGAACGCAATTAACGATGCATTATTTTTTTTCAAATGGAAACAATATTGGCTGTCCAGTGCTGCTGTGCTAATTTGAAAGACATTGACCGCTTTGTCTATATATCGCTTTGAGATATATCTGGCATTTGTATTGGACTAGCAGCAGAGTGGGTTGTGTGTTAGTTCAACTCTGCTTTCAATTATCTCCTGCTTGTTTATCCGGCTTACCTCCGATCCCAAGGCACTTCAACATGCAAGGGAACCACATGTAGAACCACAACACACACACACACACACACACACACACACACACACATATATATAACATGCACATATAACCCAACTCATACTCTATATATACACACACACACACATTAATGTGCATACAAATCCATGTATATATGAACACACTTAAAATATTTCACAAGCACAGTCATTTACATATAACGTAGCTATCCCCATTACCACTTGCTGTTGACGTACGTGTATATGTGTGTGTAAGGACATAAAAGGGTACTTGAGTTCGAAAGGGTACTTCTAGTACGACTCTGAACTCTGTCCGCTTCACCGCTGGACTGTTTGGTTTGGACCACATCAAGACCACTTTGAAGAACAAGTCGAAGCACAACAAAAGCACATAGTATTTGCATTTCTTTTGCGTGTGTGTTACATTTGCTGCATATTTTTGTCTGTTATCGTCATACTATATGCTTGATTTCTTCCCAAACTAATACAGAGTACTTAGAAGTAAAAAGAAACAAAATGCTCTTCGGCTTTAACTGAGAAAGACCTACGAAAGCGGTAGCTAAAATCAGTCACATCTCTTGATGTAAACCTTGATGGAGAAAAACTTTCGAAATGCTTCACAGGACAAAGGTTCATAAAACACAACAAAGGTCAAGTTTCTCTTCTCAACAGGACAAGTCACACAGGAACAGCCATTGGAAACCCACACAGAACCCCAGAACAATACATTTAGCACAGAGGTCAAAACCCTGCTCAAAATCTCATTGTCCCTCATACACTTGTGCAAGCTGGTTTAAATATCAGCTCTTGGCTTTGGACCTCTAACCTTCATGTCACAACACCATGCCTGCTCTGTAACTGACTTCCTCTAGACTTGTTTCCTGCATTTATCCCACTCCAGGAATCGTGGGAGCCAGCCATTTCCCTAACGGGATGGCAAAGTTTTCCCAGCCACACAGTCCTGTGTGGTAATCTGAGGTCAGATAGTGAACTGCAGTGTCTTTTCTATTGACAGACGTGAATGAATTTACACAGAACAGGTACTAAACACTGTAATGTACAGCCAAAGTTCACAATGAAAGCAAACACGTCAAACAAAAAGGTCTTGCAGCTGATAACAGGGGTGGGATGAATATCACAATGCGTCAAGCTTCCTCTCTCCAGACAATACAGGAAGGGGATTCTTTGAGCTGGTGCTGGCTGTTTCTTAGTGTTCCTTGTAGATTTACCTAGAATTCGTGCTGGATGTGACGCACGTAAACGTGTCTGAATAACCTAAGCAACTTGTGCTACCACCACAACAATGTGTTAAGCAAACTAATGCCTGTACAATCTAGAGCATCACTGAAACATGGGGACAAATGAAGCTGGGCCACCTGTAATTACAACACAGTTTACTTGAACATGTTACTTATCATAACACTGTTGCAGATCATGATCATGCTGTTGAATTCTCGGTCCTGGTTGGTCAGAAAGTGTTGATTCATTTTCTACAGCAGCAGCTCTAACAGCAATCCCTTCTATAAGGAAAATCACAAGTTTATATTATTGCGATCATTCGAATACAATGCTGTTTCTATGGTAACAATGTGCACTAGGATCCGGTGTACACTGGTGTATGGTGGATGTTCCATATAAACATCAAAATTCATGTGCAATTATTAATATGGTGACGTTTTCTGCAAGGTGACATTTATTTATGAGTTTTAGAAGGAGTCTCTAGTGTCAGCACTTTTTACACACAAAAAAAGTCTTCAGGGCAGCGAACACTTTGCTTTCTGGTTTCTTGGTAACATGACAAGCTGCAATTTTTTTGTCTTATTAACTTCAAGTGTGTGTGTGTGTGTGTGTGTGTGTGTGTGTGGGTGTGGGTGTGTGTGTGTGTGTGGGGGGGGGGGGTGATCATGAGGCAATGGTGCTATAAAGTAAGTAATAACTGAAACTAAATTGTTTCACGGTTGCTCCATAGCGTTAAACATAACTATAAATGGATAAAAAGTATGACATGTCATTCTTTAATAAATAATTTTTAAAAAATCATTAGCGTTGGCAAATTTCTGTGCTTGTAAGTGCTTATTTTGTTTGCACCTTTTTTTATTTTCACCTTAGAAAGTGACAACTAATAAAAGGATACTGTCGTACAAGGTAAATGTTTTATTCTATACTGAAAGTGTTTGATGTGAATCCTCCTCTATGAAGAAAAAGACAACATGGTGAAAATACAGTCATGTGGACTGAAAGGCTGGGTGAAATGTTAGCGTAACTGCAATGTGAGACAGCATCCAATCGCTTCAGAAATGCTTTTGATGCGAATTAGCATTTACAACTGAATATAGATTCACGAAGAAATGATATGTTCATGCCCATATTTTCCTGACTACAGAGAGAACACGATACTTTTCCTCACTGTTACTAAATTATGGTTTAAATTATTGCTGCATAGTATACTATTTGTATCCTGCACATTGCATCCCACAGGTTCCAGATAAGGTTTATCTGAGTGTTTCAATAAATCTCTAAAAATATAGTTAGAAATGAAATCTAATCAAATTCCTACTGGCTAATCTTTAACTGTGTCAGATCAAGTGTTGCCCAGTTTCAACGTGTTGAGAGGCATATTGCAATAGTGATATATAATATTACATTTACAGTATGCTCTTCTTTTCAAACTCTACTTTCTACTTAAACCTAAAAACAGGAAATCAACCCACGGTTAAGGGGCAAACCCTCAGACAACGCAAAAACATCATCAGCAGATCAGAATGACGGAAGGAGATGTCGTGGTGGAGACGTACCGACACACAAATGCGCTCACACTTAACCGTACTGTACCACAATACTGTGTGGAGACAGACTGGGAGGTGGAGGAGCGGCGTAACCGTCGCCAGTGTTTGGTGGAGCTCAGAAAAGACCAACCACTAACGGAGAATGCACGCAAGCACACAGCCGCATGCATCACCACACGTACACAAGATTCAGAAATAAACGCTGAAATGTTATCACTCCTTACACAACAACTAAAAGAGGATGGTGTGAGCCTCTTTATAGCAGCAAAGCAAAAATGTGTGATGTGTTACTGCCATACTGTCCTCTTCATCTAACTGCATTCCAATTATTCAACAGAGCCAAATGTACCACAAGGGTAAAACGGTCAAAAGGATTTCTTTGTATGTGCAGCTCTCACACTCTATTCACACCTAATTCTCTTCGCCTAAGAACCAGCACAAACACTAGAAAGTGCGGTCTCTTTTATTCCGCGAGCTCATCCCAGGAGGGCCAGACCCCCCCTTCCAAATATCATTCACATGGGACAGGAGTGCTTCTAATCCATTTAGCAATGTTTGACTAGCATAGCCACAGCTGTCCTCCAGTGTGTGTGTGTGTGTGTGTGTGTGTGTGTGTGTGCTGCATGTATATAACCTCAGCTTGCACTTGTAACATGTCTACTACCTGTATAGTTTTCTGTATGAGACTGAATCTTCAGTCTCATTAGAACACATGCTGTTTTGTGTGTGTGTGTGTGTGTGTGTGTG
>CM074948.1:9947189-9971805 GCA_037577455.1 Pangasius macronema | reverse complement strand
CACCTACAATCCCTGCCGGACCCGAGACTCAAACCCACGACCTTCGGGTTCATCTTCGGGTTACAAGTCCGACTCTCGGACCATTAGGCCACGACTGCCTTATTCTGAATAATAATCTTATTATTCTGAATGATCATTTTGCACTTCAAATCTGTATTTCTCTCTACATACGAGAAAGAAAAGTGGAAAGATATCCTAATATTTATGCATATTAATCATTTTCTGAACTCATTTACACTGAAAATGCTATGCAGAATAATGTGATCCCGTAGACATATAGACTCAGACTTTTGCATTACATTTTTTTCTGTTTGCTCTGCTGTTTGTCAGAATGTCTAAAAGAGGTGTGGAAAGGAGACTTGGGTGTGAAGGGATCGACCGTAGAGTCGGAGAGCGAGCGAGAGGAAGATGGTCAAACACACGACGCAGGAGAACTCTGAAAGCAGAAACATGGCTGACAAACTCCAACAGCTGGACTTTTCAGTCTTCCTTGTAGAATGCCTCCTGAGAAAGAAGAGTCATCCCAAAAGACCAGTGAGCTGGGAGAAGTGTTTACAGGAACTGTATCTGTGCTGGTGTTAGACAACACTGCAGCGCTTAATGAGTTACATGCAGGAAAAAAAAGAGACAGTGGCAGTGTTCTAGCCAGTAAAGTGCTCACTCTTTTGTAAAGCGAGGACTTTTGTCTATAGAATGTTTATAATGCAATGCTGATGATAAAGAAGTCACTCCAGGTGCCTTTATATTACAAACTGCCTCAGTGTTACGTTCAAGATCTGAACACACGCAAGCCATAATGAGGGTTTGTATTTATTTCAGTGTTCAGTTGAATTATGTGTATTTTATGGTTTTGAATAAAGTATTTTATAGTTGCATTGTACATTTTGTCTTCTTGATATTTTTCCTTGATAATTCCAGCAATACTTAATAAATTCTATAGCGTATAGTATATGATATATAATACAGAACATGAGTTTTAGCTTATTAGTTTCTTTTCAACCCTGACTGAAAGCCGTTCTTTCTTTCTTTCTTTCTTTCTTTCTTTCTTTCTTTCTTTCTTTCTTTCTTTCAAAAATGTATATTTGGAGACATGGGGACGTTTTCTGTGACGAGGTATTCATTTAGCTCCTCATTTTTGGAAGGAGTCTCCAGTGTTAGCACGTTGTATCTGTTCAAGGTAAATCTCTAACTTTTAAGTTTTCAAACACGGGAAGGTCTCAGGAAGGAGGGCATTGCAGTTTCTCTGTGACATGAAAAGCTGCCGGGTTTTTTCTTATTAACTTCAGTCGAGAGGCTGGTGAGGGAATAGTTTTATAGCTGTTACCACATAAGTCTTAACAGGAACTAACGTGTCTCACATAACGCAGCATTAAACCTAAGTATAAATCAATAAAAGTATGACTTGTTATTCTTTAATTTATGCAAAATTGTAACTCTTTGCAAATTCCTGAGGTTGTACGAGAAACAAAACACTTTGGGAGGTAACACATCAGTCTATCATTAATTATTTTTCTATAACAACATGCCATGTTATGTTTTATTCCTCATATATCTGATAATTTGTCGAAAACTAAAATGATCTCAGCTGAAATACTAGTGATGTGTCAGGAGATACAGTGTGCTCAGAACATCCCTGCTATTTTTTGATACTGTACTTGTACATAATGATGTGCCTATGTGCTTGTGGGCCACCAGGAGGCAGTAGTGTTCTAAAGCTTTAGAAGTTTTGCTCTCCCATCTGATCCAGATAGACTTGTCAGATAGCACTTGCAGTGTTTCCTGCCCTTGCTGCTCCTGTGCACATGGCTGGGGAAGTGAGTGGCCTTATGGTGGGACATTGCATAAATGTAGAAGCAGACTTCCACCTGACACTTCATGTCTATGTGCACATTTGTGCTGCTACATAATGAAAGCTGCATTAAAAAATAATGGGTAAGTGCATGGCAACTTTCAGCATCAGCTCTGGTTAAAGCAACCTCTTATTGCTGAGTAATTATTTATTTCGAAGATGTTCGTGATTCATTTTAATATTTTTAATATCACTATTAATTTGGAACAATCTGGTAGTAAATTATGTTGCTTTACTGTCTGGATGACTGCGTTTTCCTTTCAGTTTGGACAGTAATTTCTTGGCTTTTTTTTTCCTGAATGTGTCTCATAAGATAAGAAAAAGGACTTTATTGATCTCGAAGGAAATGTTTGTTTCAATTTTTGTGTCGATTTCTTTAAAAAAAAATACATGTGTAAATAAATCTATAATAGGTTTTTAATAATAATAAAAATCTAAATATTCTTTATAACTGTACATGTGCAAAAATCCTATAGACTCAACAGTAATGCAGGATTTCGGCTTTAGGGAATCCTCCCCTGTAGAAAGGGTGCAGTCTGATTCCCTCTGGCAGAGAAGCTATACCAGATAATGTGCTTGTTTTTACGTGCTATCGTTTATTTCTCTGGTGTGGAGTAACGTCTGCATCCTATTCACAGCGTCTTAGAGTGAGTCTGACATTGATGAAATATAGGATTATCGTTTCAACATTTCTCACATACCACTGAAAACTTATTTCTCTTTTGTAAATATCTGAAGTTGAAATCTGAACATGAATTGTGGCTACAATCTACTGTTAAAGTGTCCCACTTCCTGTAGCTCGGTCTCAGTCGTAGTTTTTCCTCAGGTCACTTACTATTATCCTTCAGGGACTGGGGAATTCCAGCTCGTTTGTGACGAGTGAAGCTGACACTTTAATCCCTCACCCGCAGGGAAATCTGCTACATCCATCTCTCTAGACACCTCAGTAATTTATCTACATAATACAAGTGACACCTGCTAGATTTGTTTTGGAATTAATGACAGGAAAGGACAGAATAATTTGCACTGATAGAGTAAAATCCTCACTAATCCTAACCCTAGAGGTTTGGTCCTTTCACTTAGTGTGTGACGAGGGAAATCATGAATGAGTCTCCAGGCCTGGGACTGAGCAACACTGTGTTATGGAATGTGTTACAGGAGATTTCTTTGCATTATCCTGTTCAAATACACTGTTAAAATTGACTCGTGCTTAATTAATTAATTGTATCAGTGTTGCTCCTGAGTGGCACGGTGGATAGCCGCACAGCTTCGGGGTTCCTGGTTTGATCCTGAGCTCAGGTTACTGTCTGTGTGGAGTTTCACATGTTCTTGCTGAATCTGTGTGGGTTTCCTCTGAGATCTCTGGTCCCCTCCATCCAAAGAACAAACTGTTTGGTGAATTGCCTACTCTAAGTTGCTCTTATGTATGTCCTGCAATGGATACATTCCCACCTTGTACCCACTGTACTCTGGATCTACTACAATCCTGACCAGGATAAAGCAGTTAATGAAAAATAAATGAGTGTTGCTCATAACAGTTAAGACTGCAGCGGAATGTAATGTGTTTTACAGCTGCATTCGTCTACCATGATTTTAAAAAATAAAAAAAAATACAGTTGCCTACTTCTACTATGTTTAAAGAAAAAATGTAATTTTTAAAAATTATAAAACCCACATCAGGTGGAGATCTGTGGAATAACCAAACGTATTTGATCTGTTGCTACAATATTATTCAGATTAAGTCAAGTACAGGTGTGGGATAGATGGTTGAACCTATAGGATTCTCACGGCTTCTGACAGGATACAATAACGTCCTAACCGGAAAATGCTGAAACTCCTTTCCCATGACTACTGGACCTTTGGACAGAGAGTGACTACAGTATTTGTAGCATCAGTGGTCACATGGAGGTAACTGTAACTTCGTTTTGATTGTATTTGTGACAGAGTAAAATAGGATTATGGCAAATAGATTAAAACACATGGTTTTGTTGCAGCAGCACACTGTTCCTGCTCTTGGTACTGTTTTTAGAGATTTCTACTTGGAGACCAGATTAAATGTATTTCAGTACATTCCAGTGCCTATAACACAGACAGATCTATCCACGATTTATATGTATGAATGATAGTTGCTTAAAAGAAAAAGCTAAAAAAGCAGTATTTCTGAGTAGACAAAACACAAGCTATACAGTTAGAATGCTTAGATGCTTCTAATGGGATCTCCAGGACTAATTATCTCATTTTCGCTTGTTTTTCTTTCACCTGCTTTGCTAAATGGCTAAACTTGGGCACATATACGTTCAGGTTATGCAATAAATCTACCAGTGTTTCTACATCCTCACTCTGTGAGCTGCGTTGATTTGAATCACTGGAGAAAAGGTAATGTTTGTTGCATTCAAGAATTGTTCATATGCCATAGTTTTGCATATGTTTTTACTTAGAATAAATAAGATTATAATAAAGCATTACTGGCATGCATTTTTGTTTAGTATTCTTCATTTATTCACACTTCCGTGGAAATGAAAGTTGTATTCGAATAGAAACGATTCATGTGCTCACTGAAAAAATGACATTCTCAGCAAGCGGAAATATTTTTTAGTAAAGATGAATGTATCTGACATTTCTCATTATGAGATTACAACGAAAGCATTTTATAATTATCATGTTTTCAAGCATTTGCATCTTTACATCTTTCTAGATGTAAATGATGGAAAATTCAAGTTTGGAATATAAAACCATTTTGAAATAAACTGAATAATCTTACATTTGTTGGATCATAATCTTGAAATGAGAAATATTATATAAATTTAACTACATTCAAGTTGATGTATATGGATTATGGTGGAATTGTATCACTTTTATGACAAACAGAAATTTAAAAAACACCAATTGCCAGTAGTTTCCAAACCTGCTCGATGTAACACAGCTCATATTTTCTCTTACTTTATATAAGCTGGCTCACTGTACATAGATCTCCTATGAAAGCTGGTGTTAGTGGATGAAGTTTTATATATAATATACAATTTCCAGTGCAGCGTAACTCCTACAGGAGCAGGAACAGGAAACACCAGCATATGAAATTCATCAGCAATTAAGTCAGGCTTTCTCCTGTTTCCTTTTTTTTTTTTTTTTTTGACAAACTACACTGGATCAGCTGTCCACTTTAGTGATTTACAGCTCACTCAGCCTCCACGTGTGATTAGGCGTGATTTTGATTTACTTTATTTGGAGGTGCTACTACAGCTGACTTGATTAACCTGCAAGAACACACAATTTCACCAGAATGTGCCTGTTTTACACATATCGGACCCCCACACAGATTAGTTTCTGATGATGAAAAGTCATACCATCTAGAGTAGGCTATGACATGCTGCTATGACGAGATCTTCTGTGAGTCAGTATGAATACTGCCTTTCTGCACAAGTTTGTCTTCAGAAGAGAATGTACTGTGAAATGCAATTCAAAACACTGGGACATTGTTTTGTCTGTCTTCTGCAAAAAAAAATAACACTAGAGGGCAAGCTACAAGCTCTTGCAAAAAAAAAAAAAAAAACAGCCTTTAGTTTAAACAGCCTTCTAGCAGTGTTTGTGCTTTTCTCCATTCTATTATTCTCTCTAGACTGAGACTCTCCTTTAGGCACCCTGTGTGTTTGTACGGTCTCTTGGATAACTTTAAATTGGAGTTAGGACTGAATACCAAGGTAATTGCTCTTAGATAATGTTTTCTTTGTCTAGGCATGGATTTGTTTTGATATCAGTACTGTGGAATTTCCCTTCACATGTTGCATACTTTCACTGACTGGTCTCAAATGTTGTGAGAACGTTTCCATGTAATTAATACTAACATGCTTCACAATGCCACTCCAATCAGCAGCTGCCTGCCACGGATTCACATTGTCATTTGCCGTAAAGAAAAAAAATAGACTCTCACTGCATTGCTTGCTCCAAAACATGCGTAGCTGCATCTTGTTAGGGCATGAATCATTTTAAAATGAAATGGGATTGAAAAATGAGCATCACAAAAGGGGAAAGAGAGCCAATGAGATTTGTTTAAAAAAAATGGATGTTAGTGTTGGGGTTGTGTTACAATTATCTTATGAAATTAAATAAAACCCAGCCACTTGGACTTTTTCATGAGATGTGTTTGCATCGCTCACTGTTAAAAATATGCACAAGGTATTTTGGAGGCATAACACCACATTGTGCTGGATAGGAGAACCTGTCTCGGCACATTGTTTTGTGATTGCAAAGCCTTTCTTACTACGTTTTTCTTCAGATCACTAACCAGCTCCAAGATGGACCAGCTGATCGCCTCAAATATCTGGAGTTTACTGAAGCAGTAACTACAGTAGCTCCACAGCCATCTCCACCTCAATTGCTCTTTCATAGTGTTCCAGACTTTCTCTATCAGTCTCAGTGTCTGGACTTTCTCCTCTCCTCTCCTCTCCTCTCCTCTCCTCTCCTCTCCTCCATCACACAGTGCACCTTATTTCCACACACCCTGCACACTATAGCTTCAAGCTCTGCCTTGACCCTAGCTCAAGCTTAGCAGCTTCACGTGATGCACAATTATCCTGCCAATTCTGCACAGTTATTATACTTGTCTCTTGTCCAAGGATATCAAAGTCTAAACTACACTGCTCTAGTGCATTACACACACACACACACACACACACACACACACACACACACACACCTGGGAAACAGTCCTCAAGGGAAGTCATCAATCAGTTTTATGAGATTGCTCTGAGAAAGTGGCTTCATCTCTCTTCTCTCAGTTCATTTGTTTCTTTTTCCTTCACATTTCTCTCTCTCTCTCTCTCTCTCTCTCTCTCTCTCTCTCGTGTATGAGCTTCAATCATGTCAGCTAGCTTACTCCAGGGATTGCACTGTTTGCTCAAGTGTTCTTTCAGGCAGTTGTGCGTTTAACTGACACCAGAATTAATGGCCACGCGTCTGTCGCTTCAAAATCATGCCGTCGTGCCCTTAACCTACACATATGAGCGGAAAATAGCTTTGGGCAAAGCGCAAATGATCCTCTGTCGAAAGTACAGCGGCTAAACTTGCGCATTGCGCACTGCGCATTTTTATTTTATGGTTTTCGCTTCCACCTGTTTAAAACGCGCGCCTGCAACTACAGAAGCGTTAGCAAAGTGTGTGTGTGTGTGTGTGTGTGTGTGTGTGTGTGTGTGTGTGACGTCACGGCGACAGTAATGGGCGCGCGCTGCTTGCTGTGGCACTATTGATCACAGACCCTCTGAGACGCAGGCGGAGCGGCAGCGCGGCACATGGTAGGAGTCACTGTTTTGACTGTTTCTGTTATTACTCTTGATCATTAAGCACTGTAGCTGGTTCATGACCCGTTATGGGCTTATAGCAGAGTAGAGGCTTTAAATATAGAAGTGCAGGAGCGAGCATTGACCAGCTGATTGGTGGTGAAGCAGCAGTGGGGCTGGAGAGGCTCCCTGAAGTCAGTGTAACTCTCAGAAAGACCAAGAAGCAGAGAACCTGCAGACTTACACACAACAAGCTCAATACACAGGGTGGATGATTTATTAAAAAAGTATTTAAAAATATGATATGCAGCACTTTCTAACGAAGAACTTGTATGTAGAAGTCTGGTGATATTGCTCTGAAGTATCGGATTGAATATAAACCTGAATATATACCTCGGATAGCTATTAATATAATCTTATTAACCAAAAAAATACACTCTAATTTCTGTCGTTTGCGTCTCGATTGCTTTTAAACTTTCCTTTTTCATAAGACTTATCTGGGTTAAGATAAGACATAACCCTATTATGATCGAAAACAACAACAACAACAACAATAACAATAATAATAATAATAATAATAATAATAAGAAGAAGAAGAAGAAGAAGAAGAAGGTGTCGAATAATAATAATAATAATAATAATAATAATAATAATTATTATTATTATTATTATTATTATTATTATTATTAGTGTCTAATAAAAACAATAATGATAATAATAACAATAATAATATTTTTTATTATTATTGACAAAAACGTGGAAGCAACAAGGCCTCTCATAACATTTTTTATTTTTCACGTATTGTGAAGTCAGTAAAGCAGACGTGTAATTTGATGTAAGTGACAGAGACTGAGATATGATTAATAAAATTAGCTGTGATGAATTATTGCTAATGTTAAGAGAATTAGGGCGAATTGTTTAGTGGACGGAGCTGGAGGTTTTGCTGAAGCTCGCGCGCTGCTTCACGTGTAAAGCGCAGGCGGCGTCCACGCGGAAATTCTGCTGTTATTTGGTTAATGAAGCCGTGGAGGACGTGTGCAGGGGGAAGCGTCATTCTCATGCTCGTTTGTTTCATTGCAGAGATGAAAAATGACCTGCAATAGGAAGCACACTAGATAATTAGTCTAAATAACTCTTTGCAAAAACGCATGAAGATTATTGAATTGCTTTCATCAGAAAGCTCATTATATTCTTTGATTTAGGGCCCTAATTATGAAATTGTTGTTTTCAAACTATTTGGAATTACTTGTCAGGAAATAACTGTAAGTGAGCTCCAGAAATTCCCGTTACATCAGATTAATGATGTTTGCTTTGGACACATGTGGACATTGTTTATATAATCTGATTAACTGGGATGATGGTCTCACTTCCAAACTATGGGACAAAACAAAACAAAACAAAAAAAAAAGCACAGAAGACAAAAAGCAGTCTTTGGTGACCTGTGGCCTGTGTAGGTGGCCAGCTGCAAGAGGCTGATGTTCTTATTAAAAAGGCAATTTCCGTTTGCTTTGCTCTGGCTCGCTTTTCCACAGCGACACATGCCGGGTCACCTGCTCCTTCCGACTGGTTGTGATTATACAGCCATAAAGCCGAGTTTTTCATTAAATGATCATTATAATGATTGAGCAGAGTTACAGTTAATTCAAATCCCAGAGCAATATCAACACAGAAAAAAGAAAAAAAAAGCAAAAAGAGGAAGAAATTGCTGTAAGTGTCTGAAGACATGCTTTTGACGGGTTTTATTGATTATGTTCTATTAGTCGGATGAGCATTTGCGGATGGGTGTGATTTCAAAATTAATGATGCTTTCTGGAAAAATGGCCACAGGACCCTCTTCTGAGTGTTATTAACATTTAAGACCGTAACTAGCACATGTGCCTTGAAGCTTAAATGAGGTGGAACCGATGTGCAGGTCTGACAGCTCGGCCTGATTTCACTGCGGAAATGTTGTGCTTGGCATTTAGGAAGGAAGCTCTAGGGCGATTTCGTGTGCATCTGTTTTTCAGTTTTTCAACACTGACAGTGGAGTGAAAACTCCCAAGCAACTTTCAATGCCAGGGCTCCTAATCTAGCGTGGGAGAGTGTATGATCCTCTCTCTCTCTCTCTCTCTCTCTCTCTCTCTCTCTCGTCCATATGGTTTCTCCTTCAAACCTGAACCAGGCCTTTGTTTAGTTAAACTTATGAACAGTATATCTCAGTATATCCATGGCATATGCGGATTGAGAATAATATATGTGTTTCCAGCAGATGAAGGTTAAGGGCTTGTCTGAATTAGGACTTGCAAGACAGCATGAGCATCTATTTGCAGGTTGGAGATTTATGAGTCTCATGTCTGGACATGCTTATTAAGAACATTACTTCATGGAGCAAGTCTGGATCCTCCAGGAGCTTTTGGCTCATATGAGAAGTGTTGAAAGAGGGGGCTTAATTACAATCGACATTTTTCACACTCCTAATCAGAGAAAAACTTGGGTTTGGTGCTTAATGTGGTTGCTATTCGATCAGTATCAGTGCCCTTGATGCACACCATCGTACCCTTTCTCAGGAGCCGTAGAGGCCACAGGCGACGTGTGTGTCTGTAAGATAGACGGGAGCCTCCAGATAAAGATACGAGCAAAAATAATCAATTTTCTGAGGCCTGTCAGGTCACTGCGTCTCTAAAATTAGATTAATGCACCTGATGCACAAAGTGGCTGCTGTTCTTGGACCTCGAGGTCCTCTAGAGTTTAAACTTTCCAAGGACAACTAAAACTATTAAAGGTGTTGGCAGCAATGTGTGTTTATTCATATGTTTAATTATAGAAGAGGTTCTCTCTTTTCCATATATTTCTGTATAGGGACTGTAATGTGGGCTGGCTTTCCTCAGTTCACTAGTCGTGAAATAATTACACGTTTTCCCCTCATACTTAAAACCTTAAAGAGATTTTATAAGATGTTAATTCGGATCATTTGGCCTGTATATTCACCCACTTTAAAATGTTATGTGAATGCTCTCTGGGGCACAAAGAAGTTCACAGAAGAGTGCAAATGTTTGCATCCTCCATGAGTTTATGGGTTAAAAGATGTGTAAAAAAAATACACCCGTGTTTTACAGTTTATGTACAAAGACTTCTAAGAATTCAAACGTGGGTGCATTTTCTAATCCAAAACATATAATGCAGAAAAGAAATAGTTTGGAAAGTGAAATGCTCCAGAGATCTGATTTAAAGAGAACTATGTAGGACATCTGGTATAGTTTTAACAGATATATCAAGAGAAGGGGCAAAGATTGGCAAATTAGGAACAGAGATGTCAGGAAGAATCGAAGGGGAATATTACAACATCCAAAAAACTGCTTAAAGCACGTGAGCGTATAATTTATTAGAGAATATTCTAATGCATTAAAAATGGGGCTGCAGATGTTCAAAGAGATACACCAATACTTCCGCTTTCTTTATTATTCATTATTATTCATTATTAATATCTTGACATGTACTGTTTGGGTAGCTATTTTTGTTATTTGTGGTAATCAAGAAACACCCCTGAAACCTGACTCACAGTAAACATCTTGCTGGTTAAATGTTCCTAGTTATCTTTTTCATTTGTTCCTAAGAGTCTGCAAAAATTGTTTGTGATGTGTGTAATGTGACTGAAATACCTTAATTATTCGTGTGCATGTATTCTTCTGTTAAAAACAAAACATTAAACATGCAGCGATGTCTTAATATCGGGGTGTTTTCCCAATCCATCATCCAGTTTGGCGCTTCCAGATCTGTGCTGTAATTCCCTCTCTGTCCCTGCGCCCTGCTGCCAGCACTGCGGATCAGCTCAGTGGCTCCATGACGAGCTGTGTTCAAGAGCTATGTTAAAGCTGGACAACAGTGCCAAATCTCAGCAATCTGTCAGACAGCAAGAGCTCCCATTAGCATGGGAAGACCTGCAGAGAGCACGGAAACTGACAGGTATCCAGGTCTCTTCAAGTTCAGCCAAAACGTGTGCAAAATCCATTTCAGGGAGGTTGGGCAGGAGAAGGACTTGTGCGAGACCTCAATCTCGTAAATGAATAAAATAGCATATGTGGACCTGAATGGAGCTCGTTAGTGGTCTATAACTGTGTAACCATCTTTAACTATTCTATAAAGTGGTCTTTAAACTCTTGAAGTCATGCCTATAAGCCTCTGGCGAAAATGTGCTTTTTTAAACAGGGTAGGCTCCTAAGCTTAGAAAAAGAGAAAAGAAATAAATATATTTATGTTTACATATAAATAAATAAATCAGATTATACTGTAGCATTAATTAATTAAATAATTAATTAATTAAATCATTTTCATGTGTTGGTCTATGTGTTTATGGGCCTAGACAATTGAAAAATTGAAATTGAAAAATTTGTAAAATAATAAATAATAAATAAATAAATAAATAAAATAAAAAGAATCCAAGATGTTTTTATATAACTCTTAATAAGATTGAAATGCAACTCCAAATTAGTTCAAAGTTAATGAAAATTACAACACAAGCTATCCTAAACCAAAACATATTTTGTAACACCGTAGTATACAAACATGCCTTCATTTATGGAGCTCATTTTCAGCTTGTGTGGCCGACTGAAGACTTTTATGTATGTCTTAAGATAAACAAAACTATTTTTGCCAATTTCTCCTTGACGTCGTGATAACACATCGTGGCTCTCAGGCTACAGAAAAAGCCCCTCTCATCTTCAAAGTCAGCTTCAGTCGGAGTGTCTCAAGTATCTTTCTCCTGTCGTGCACAGAGTGTGAATTTATGGAAAGTGAAGGATAAATTGTTGAAACCACATCCGCACTGCTGGAATGGCCATCAGGCGAGACCATACTAAAACAGTGTGTATGTGGCCTTCAGGGAGTGCAGTGAAAGTCCAAACTCTCGCTGCTAGAGGATTACTAATCCATCCAGTCCACTGAGACGTATAAACAGTATTTCACTAATCAATCAACAATCTAATAGAGCTGAGTACAGGCACAAAATACACATACACGTACACCTGCTTATTATGTCAGCTGTGTACCTCAAGCCATGAATAGCTGACATGTTCAGACCCTGCTCACTTTCTGGCCTAACTTACCATCTTACTCATCAGGAAGCTGATACAGAGACGCCACTGAGATATCCGAGAGCCAATTAATCAGACAGTCAATTAAAGACCGATGAGTTTGAGCCAGCAGGACACGGTGTTGCCAGATTGAGAGGTTTAACCTAGTTTTGTTAACACTGAAATGCACAGTACATATATATATATATATTGTATACTGTTGAGTACAGAGGTTTTAATCCCATTTCAAAATAACAACAACAATTTCACTATCATCGTCAAATAGTTTATATTAAGATAGTAATGTTGAACAAAGATTATATTGGTGTAAAGCATCAACGGGCATAAACATATGCAGAACAATCTGACAGTAGTTCAACTATTATAATTTTCAAAACATACTGAACCATCTTGGCTTCTGTAGTAGTCTGTTGCTGTTTATCTGAAAACACGTATATATATTTAAATTATTTAACTGAAGGCAGCCCATAGGACCAGAGTCTAGCTACAAGGCTAGAGGCATTAGCTCAGAAACGGGAGAGTTTAATAGACTTTCGTAAAATTTTCATTATATTTACCCTCTTCATTCATGATAGTTGCTTGCCTGGGCTTTTGTAAGCAAGGAATTTCATGTAGCAGGACCTTTACAAGTTTTAGTTTAATACCGCGGCTTTAAAGGTATCTCTTCGAGTTATATCTAATCTGTAATCATTTATATGCTCTGCCTTTTGCCTTCTTCAAATCAGACAGGATGCCGCTAAAACTCTAACGTTTTTCGTGTTGTTACTTTTATTTTTCTCTTGATTTTGCTGTATGTCCTGGGATTGGGAAAAATAAGGTCAAGCCTATTTGGCAACCCTACAGATGGCACACATGTCCTCTCTCTCTCTCTCTCTCTCTCTCTCTCTCTCTCTCTCTCTCTCTCTCTCTCTCTCTCTCCTACTGGGCCCGTTTACACAGGCCTGCTGACTCTGCTGTCAGTGTCGCACGCTTGTTAGGACATTAACGGTATTTAGGAATAGTCCAAGAACGATAGGAGCAGGTGATAAGCAGAGAAAGAGAAGAGAGAATCAAAAGCTCTTCGTTTTTTAACATAACTTTGGGACAGTGTATCCAAAAATGCTCCAAAAATGAGGAAACACATACAGCTGACTGTATGTAGATCTTATTTTCTACCTATCTCTTAGGATGTTACGCTTTGTGATTAGCTAGTTTTGCTTGAAAAAAATTGCATTGGGATATTTACAGCCAAACAAATATATAAAATATAAAAATATAATATATAAAGAATCTGAGAATCTTTGCCAGGAGTTCAAAGACAACAACAAATGTGGGACTTTCACAAAAGCAAGTATTACAGTATCAGGTTTTTTTTTATCAAAAGGGAGAGATGCATACAGGTCTCTGTCCTTTTTTAAATAATAATACTATACAACAAATATTTTCAATAATTTGTTAAGAAAAAAAATGTTCAGAATGGTAAATGGATCTGCAGATTATTATAAAATGTCTGAGAAAGCTATATATATATATTTTTTTTTTTAAATAATAATTAATTAAAAGTGATATTGAGAATACCTAGTATTTGGGAAGCAGAGGGTAAATCTCTATAAAATCTCTAAGAGAGAATTACTATACATATAATTATATTCTTAAAATACTAAATAAAACATCCGCAATACCTGTAGCGCTACTCTACCCAGGTTAACCTATGAATGTTTAATGTTAGAAATGATATCAATTAGTATTATTCTGAACTTTTAAATATATTTCATAAGCTTGCTGTTGTAAAGTTTAAAGCAGTGTACAAAGAAATAACCCATACAGAAAAAGAGCAGGATCTGATATACTTCAGTATTTATCTTAAATCTTTTCTATTTTTGGATGTGTGTGTGTGTTCATCAAAATATATAAAATTGATCAGCTGTAGAAATGTTAAGTGTGAAACAGCCAGTCATGTACTGGTTTGGTGTGCCTGTCTCAATATCTGTCCTGTCTCAAACTAGTAATCAGACTGTTATGGGAAAATTGGCTTCATTGTCTGTCATGCCTGCAGGTGACAAGTTCTTGAAATAAAGAAAAAGCAGAGATTTCTGAGTTAAGCAGGAGGCAGAGATTCGTTTGCACATAGCTGTAGAGAGGATAGCTGCGCCGTGTTCTGCTTTAAGAGGTGGTACATTAAGCCGTACATGCTTTTTCACGTCGAGTCACTAAATCTGCCACTCAGTTTTCTCATTTAATCTCCATTTCCCCTCTTCTTCCCTTGCTCCCCAAAGCCAGCTGTCCAAGTTCCGTGTTGTCTTTGCCTGTTACCATTTCCTCTTTGACAGGCATTGCAAAGCATTTTAATAAGGCATGATGATATAACCACAACATCTTGAGAACAAGAGACCAAAATATGTCGATTGCATGCTTTCCAAAATTCATCATAGACAGAATAATTTAGAATTTGTGATATCAGTATACTAAACTAATTCACCAAGTTCATGTTCTGGCCCTAAAATGTTAAACAAATGCCAGGCCATTTCATTGCTCTCTATTCTGTATTCATAAGTGTCTCTTATATTTACTGCTTAGAGTTGTCTCTGTTATTTATCTTTTTGCACTCTCTTTCTTTCTACAGCTCCAATTCTGTAAACTATTAAAACTCAGCTTATTTCTACCTTCCCCACTTAAGCTTTCACTGTTTCCTCAATCCTTTACTCTCTGTACCCCCAGGTTTGGATTAGGAATGGGAAAGTGACTATAAATTTGATGAATGGCGCAGGGGTTGGGCTCGTAAGACAGCTGTTCCCTGTACTTTTTGACATTTCTCACAGAAATTGCCTTCATGCGTCACACATTCACTTGCCCTCATTCCTTTTTCATGGGACCTTTATCCTGAGATGTCGAGTCAGATATGCTTTTGAAGGCTGCATCAAGCTAGAACCTACAATGCAGAAGAAAATGACAGATGTCCCCCACTGACACATGGTCACTGATTGGTTGGTTAGTGTTTCCTGTAAAATGGTCGACTTCCATTCTGTGTCATGAATGGGGATGTTTTCACTCGGGGCACAGATGGTGCAGGTGGAGAAAATGGATGTCGTAATGCTCTCACTCGTTTGGTTTTATTCTTGTGTCAAATAAATCCATTATAATCCTTTCCTGTTTTGATGTGAACTCTTCTTTATTAAAGAAATCCTTCTCTCCACTGTTGCTTTCTCTGTTGCAGGCCTGATGACATCATGCTCCAGTATCACTCCCCTCCCTCCCTAGCCCTTTCTTTTCTCTTTTCCCTCTTTCTCAGTTTCTTCCCTCACTCATTTCTCTCAACCTCTCTTTCTCAATCCCCCCTTCGCTGGAGCTCACCTCATGACCCCTGCTACCACCTGGATGGGCGTGCACGCCACTGCCTGTCCGATTTTATTAACGCTGCCTACGGTGTGCCTGTACGGGCTGAAGACCTGAATCAAGGGACCGAGAGAAACATCAGCACCCTGACTGACCTCCACAATCCCCATAATCTGACCTGCTGGAAAGCTTCAGAAGGTTCAGTCACTGGGGATTGGACCTTTACCGTTCCCCTTGGCAGACGCTTTGAGGTCACATACATCAGCTTACAATTCTGCCAGCAGGTGGAGCCCACTGAACCTTTCTCTATTTCTATCCTAAAGTCAATGGACTACGGACGCAGCTGGCGTCCCCTGCAGTTCTACTCCAGCGACTGCATGGGGAGATTCGGCCTTCCCGCTCAGTCCCTTGCTCTTAGCAGACACCAGGAGACTGAGTCGCTGTGTTCGGATCCAAGGCCTTTCCAGAAACACCGTGGTGGGGTTGTTTTGGCTTTTTCCACTCTAGATGGACGTCCCTCCTCCTCTGATTTCGAATACAGTCCTGGCCTCCAGGACTGGGTGACTGCCACTGATATTAGGATAGTGTTTCATCAATCACAGGGTAAATCAGTCAAGCATGACAAGAAGTCAGATGAAGTGGGTGGGGTTCTGAAATGGCCAGAGAGGTCATTTGATGAAGTGACTCAAAGAAAAAAGCAAAGGGCAGAGAATGCATGGATTAAAACTACTGAAATAAGGACACACAGGAAAGGGGAAAAACTAGAAAAATCATCAAGAAGAAACCGCAACAAGAGTTCCTCACAAGAAACTGGACACAATGTGACCCGCAAGCAGACGGAGGCTCAAGAAGGCAGAGGCAAAGGACGGGGCCATAAGAAAGACACACCTCAGTGGAAGCCATGCCAGGATGGCGTGTGTGATTGGATGATAGAAAGTCAGGGGCAAAGCTCTAAGAGGAAGGAGCTGAGGAAGCGGAGAAACAATGCAGTGCGTGAAGGGTCTCGTTCCAGATTAAGAAATAAAGTTGCCCATCACCTCTCACCATCCTCTCTCTCAACCCTGCCCGCACTTCGTCTTGCTCTCTCTGATGTCCAGGTGGGCGGCAGGTGCAAATGTAATGGTCACGCATCCCGATGTCGGCGTGATGCCAAAGGTCATGCAGTATGTCAATGTGAACATCATACAGCTGGACCAGACTGCGATGTCTGTGAGCCATTTTATTATGATCGCCCTTGGCAACGAGCCACGCCCACCCAGCCACACCCGTGCGTCCGTGAGTTATGATTGCTGTGTGTGTCTGTGTCTTTGTCTACCATCATCTCATATTGGTTTACTGTTCTTTAACTTGAAAATCTGCTAATAAGCTATATCAGAAATTCTGAATTATCTTACATATTACATAACAATAAATTTAGCCATTACCGTCCTCTCTCCTTCTCTCTCTCCCTCTCTCACTCTCTCTCTCTCTCTCACTCTCAGCATGTCAGTGTAATGGCCATTCCAATAAGTGCAAGTTCAGTATGACAGTGTTCCAGCAATCTGGCCGGGTCAGTGGAGGAGTGTGTTTGAAGTGCAGACACCACACAACTGGACGCCATTGTCAGTTGTGTCAGAGTGGATACACCCGTGACCACAGCAAGTCCCTCAACCATCGCAAGGCCTGCCAACGTTAGTGTCGTGTTAACATGTGTGTGTGCATGCTCATACAAATCTATATTATGGTTAAATGATTGTCATCATGTAAACTAGGTATGTAACAGAATACATATAGATTCTTTGGAATTAACAGTTAATGTGTTCAAANACATGGCATTCTGGTTGAGACAACACATTCATGCAGATGAACAGTTAGATATGTATGAAGCCCATGGGTAATATTCATTAACATGAAAATAATCAATGCACTCACAATGATGCATTTACAGAGAGGCATTTAGTCATCTAACTGGCTGCCTGGTCAGGGTCGCCATGGTATAAATTAAGCTATATTTTGTTCAGTCCTGTATTCTGGGAAATAAACCCAACTAAAAAAATGATGCAGGATGTACAGCCAAAAATAATAACTGCATGCACAATATCTTGTGCAGATCCTATTTAAAAAAAGGGGGGGTGGGACCCCATTTCAGGTTTACGTCTGACAGATACTCATACAGATGTGAATATTTGGAGCACTAAACAGTTTAGGCCATGCCCACAAATATTTAAAGCAATTAACCAGTACAGATAGTGGCATTGCATTACCTGACTTTCAGACTTGTGTGTATAAGAGAGAGAAAGCATGAGAGTTTGTGTCTATGTTATGGCTACACTTTGACTGCTGGAATGTGCTCTGACATTTGGCCTTTGCTCTCATGTTCGTGGCATGCTTATAGGAGCTTTCAATCCTAATATAACTTCACACTGTGGGCGGCCTTTGTGCGTAAACATCATGTACATATCATGCTCCAGTAGGTTCACTCATAATTTAACAAGAAAATTCATGAAAGTGTTGTATGCAACATCTAAAGCATGGTCATCTATTTTTGTTTATTTTACGTAAATATTTCAGATTGGATAAACTGGATAGATTTACATTGTTGTACTCTTGAGGCTGTCTTGATTTTTGCGAGGCAGTTTGTTTGAATGAGTGCAGGCTGACAGAGCTGCTTGGTTACGTCTGCTGGTTTTATAGCCACTTTTATTCCTGATTCATTTAGGTGGGTTTATGTTACTTTGTTTCTTTTCATCAATCTCCCACATTTATATGACAAACTCATGAACTCCTTTCTGAGGAAATGTGGAAAAACATCTTATTGCAAAATGCAGGTCACATGTACAAACTGCAGACTCTCACTTAATCTCCAAGGGAACAAAAATGCATGCGAATGCTTGACTTTCACAATAATTTCTGATGAATTCTCTCTGAACACTCTTCTGTCTCTCTCTTTTACTCTCTTCACCTTCACTACTCCAGCATGTCAGTGCCATCCACTAGGTGCAGTGGGCCTCTGGTGTAATCAGTCCACAGGCCAGTGTCTCTGCAGGGAAGGAGTTACAGGACAGAGATGTAACCGCTGTGCTCCAGGATACAAACATGGCCACTCGCCCCTCCGGCCCTGCGTTCGTAAGTACCACTTAAGCTTGAATCAAACCTATATGCTATATTTTAACACAGGATTATGCCAAGCTTTCACTGGATAGGCCCAAATTTAAGGGGGACAATAGAGTTTTATCAAGTAGATTGCTGCCATGATTGTTCCCACCGTACTCTCTTCTTTCTAATGACTTCTAATTTATATGTTGACATTGACTTGCTCTTGGCCTAATTGAGATAAATTGTTTAATTCATGTATTGGGCACCACATCGATATACAATCTCACCCTGTTGTTTGTTGATGTGGGATTTAAAATAAATCCCAACAAATTTCCTCTCGTTCCTGTGATTAACTGTGATTCCAGACAAGGCTCTGAACCCCCTCTGGCTTTGGTTAGTATGCCCGAGCTCCAATCCAACTGGTAGTTAGCATTTGCTGGATATACAAACTCTCTATTCTTGCTGATGTTGGCTCAGAGAGTGATAATCTGCATACATTGCCCTGCCAAAGCTGAGCAGTGGATGCGGTGACACTTTTAAATCTCCACTCAGGTGACACATACAAGAAGCACCTGTTGCAGCACTCAGGCGAGCAGCCAGCGTCCCTCCCGGCTTGGCAGGCACATAATTCTTCACTAGTAAGGGCTCAGTGAAAGACAAGCTTGTTTGTTGTTTTACTGGGCAGGGTCCGACTGGGTTATATATAACCAGAGGTCTTCTCTCAGGCTACAGCTAAAAACTAAGCTAAGGCCAGCACCCATGAAACATTTGCCACTTAATACAGAACAGGAAATGTCCTCATCGTTCAGCACTGAACTGAGCTGTATTATTAGCGCGACACCGGCAAAGCTGTGGGGGGTCTTTATCTTGCATGCCAGGAGTTGTCCTTAACCGTGCAGAACATTTATGGCACAAAGAGGCATAAATCAATGTGTGCAGTGTTTTTTTTTCCTCAAATCTCTTATATTCTTTGACAGGATGTAGATACTTACTGGCGTAAGGCCACTGCTAGGGCAATCAGTGAACGAATAATATAGTAGCTACATATCTGAACTGACTGCATGCACATCCTGTGTAGGGTATGAAGCCCATGGTGACATGTAGACAACTAGAGGAGGGTTACAGTATGGGGGCCGAGGTGAGAGATAAGGTGTCACTGTCCCAGTTGTGTCAGAGCTATGGGCAAAAGCACAAGTCTCAGTGATAATATATGGTTGGCCCAGAGCTGCAGGCCTTTCATGGCTAAAGTGTATCAGTGTGTATGACTGAGAGGGAGAGAAAGAGATAGAGAGAAGTATACTCAGAGAACCAGCATGCACACATCCGCATTCTGGCATCTGTGCAAAGACACAGACACATGCAGATGCATGATCAGTATGCACTAATGAGACACCACTGGGATTAGAGAGCTCACACACACCAGCGAGGTGCAAAAAAGCTCAACGACTAAATCAAAGGCACACAAATAAACTTGTCAGTGCTTGCTATAATGAGCCTCTCTCTCTGTCACCAGGCATCCCAGAAGCTGCTCCACCAACCCCAGTTTACCAGCCCCAATATAGCATAGGTGAGCTATATTTTGTTTATATTTGAATTGCTATCATATCACTTATTTGTAAAATTATTTTTTTAAGTTCTATTGCTGGGTCTTTAGTTGCTGAAGTCTTATTCGTTATTAACTGCTGCCACCTTGTGGACTGTATGTCTCTTCTCCTGTATATACTTGAATCTTTTGGATTTTCTCCTTCTTTCTCTGTCTTTAATCCATGTCTATCAGCTGAAGAGTGCCTCTCATACTGCCAGCCTTCTCAAGCCAAAGTCAAAATGAATTTAGAGACATTCTGCCTCAAAGACTATGGTAAGAGTCCATGGTCAAGGAACAAAACATGAAATTATTCAAAAACTATTTTTCTCAAGTATAGCCAGCAATAGAGTATACTTTATCAATGTATTTCTCTCCCTCTCTCTCTCTCTCTCTCTCTCTCAGTGCTAAAGGTTCAGATTAGGGCTAAGGAGCGCTCTGGTCCCTGGTGGCAGTTCTCTGTGTGGGTACAGTCTGTTTTCCGTGTTGGATTGTCTCAAGTTAAAAGAGGTGTCCAGACCCTCTGGGTTCCTGATCGTGATGTCAGCTGCGGCTGCCCCACCCTCCAAGTGGGCAGGACCTTCCTCTTGATTGGTGCAGAGGAAAACAGGAGGGGCTGGGCCCCAGGAGAGAGGCGACTGGTTGCCGATCGCTCTACCATGGCCCTACAGTGGCGAGAGCACTGGAATCCCAAACTAAGGGGCTTTCGTGGCCAGGACAATAAGGGGAAATGCCCTTCACACACAAACTCCACAACACGGACACACTCCCACCTACACACACATGAGGAATACATCCCACCACATCTTGAGAAACTTCAGCCTGAGAGGCTGCGTATTCACCATCAACTGTCTGTAAAGTCTGAAGAAACTGTCCACACACACTCACACAACAATGCTCCCAACACACATGAAAATAGCACAGATACGCAGGACATAAAAAGACAGCTTGGTCATGACCGAGACAAATTCGAGAATGAAGATACGCAGAATCTTTTGCAGGAAACACAGCATCCTCTATCTGATGCACCAGCAAAAACTAGCCCATCTAATGAGCCTCGGGAGCTCCACACGACATGTTTGCCTACATCATCACCAGTGCTTTCTGTAACACATGGACAGAAGGAAGAAAGCTCAACGGAAACAGAAAGTGCACATTAAATAATTATGATGGAGGTAGTTATGCAGTGCACAAAGAAATGTCATGTTGTCAGTTTGGTTCTCCACTAGAAAGACCACTAGTACCCCAATCCTAAAAGCTGGAAGAAACCTTGATACACAGGTTTACTTTAGCATAAATATAGTGATCTTTGGTTGATTCGTTGAGAACCAGGGTTGACATTTGTTTTTTAAAGCATTTGTTAGACTGAAAAGATTTGGTGTGATATTTGATTTTATACCAAAGTGCTGTTGAATTCTTGAACATGTTTTGTCAGATGGTGTTCATTCATTTTATATAAGAGCAGCACTGACAATAGTGCCATCATAAAATCAAATCACAGGTTTATATTAATGGGCTTGTTCTAAAACAGTATTGTTTCACAGCACAGGGACTTGTATGGCAGTTGTTTCACATAATCTAGACCTAATAAAAAAAAAGTGCTGTTATTTAACAAAGAAGAATCTATCTATATCTATTAGTGATATGGTGGCGCTTTCAGTAAAGAGAGTTTATTTAACATTAATGGAAGGAGTCTCCAGTGTTAGTGCTGTTTTCCACCATGGGAAAGTCTTCAACACAGAGAACTTTGTGTTTTCTGGGTTCTCACTAACATGACAAGCCGTGTTTTTTTTTTGTCTTATTAACTTCAAGAGAAAGAAAAAAGAGAAGCTGATAAGAGAATGACTGTTTATAGCTGCTAAAAGTGACAACAGGAACTGACTTGTTTTGCAGTCGTTCCACACATCAAATGTAATAAAACTGAAAAGATTATATATGTTGCTCTTTAATTAATACGAATTGTAATTGCTGGGAAATTGCTGTGATATAAGAGGAATAAAACACTTCAGGCAAATAATCAACTATGGAGTGGTAACCATCCTGCAGTGTTTTATTCTGTTTTATACATATTACCCAGTATCAAATCAGCCTGTTCAAACTCGCAAGGACGCTTTTTGTGTTTTGGTTCATTGCCTCAAGAGGTATCTTGTGTCTTATTAAAGCCCCAATATCAGCAGCTGCAGCTGGCAGGCCAGTCTTTTTTGTATGAATAATAATGACAGTACATTGCACCAGCTTTATGTGTGTGCAGCAGGGTCTGAGTCAAAAATAGGAAGTTTGAAGAACTAAAGGCTACAGAAGCTTTAGTGAGAAACTACGTAGATGTTAAGATTAGTCAGATAGTCAGTGGGGAGGTGAGCAGTGTGTAAAGGCTTGTTTAAAATAATCTGTTGTGTGAAAGAGATTTTATTAGCTGATTTACTAACAGCAACTTTAAAAGAAAAAAAAAAAAAAAACATTTCTGCCTTTTTCATGTCTTATTAACTGTGAAATCTCCCCAGTAATATAACTCAGCTGGTATGCACTATACTGGTTGAATGTGCCAGATTTGCTCTGATTAAAAATTATTTATTGTAGCTGCCCCCAAATAAATGTATGCAATATAAACAATGTGTTAGTCCTTGATACACTTGCTTTTTAATTAAAGCAGTCTGCCTAAGAGTTGCCTACTTTTACCTTTAATGTAAGTAAGTTCCAGGGACAAATAAATTAGTCACATACACATTCATTAGCAGTGACTTATTTTTACATGTTGATACATAACACATCTAGATAATTTAGCATAAAACCAGATTGTCAGTTGTTGGCCTGACTCTGAGATTGTCTTTTGTCCTTAATGTCCAAGAAGAACACAATACTGACATTCCAGTGTTGCAGCATGAAAAATGTAGGGTGCACAGGAAAAAAAATGGGTGTGAGTCGTTCGGCACCGAGATGCTTTTGACTGGCCTGCACAATCAACAGACTTCAATCTCGATTGACCGGAATTATCTCAAGATTGACAGGATTGGCGCTGTTATTTAGGGGAGCTGAGACGGAAGCGAGCATTAGGACAGAAATTACATGTCCGAGGAGTTCATTTGGCTCTAACTGATCTCACAGAAGCTATTCTTGTCTCATTAATAACATATCATGTAAATTGAAATTTGTGAGGGAACAAGATAGAAAAAAATGGACATAAATTGTAAATTAATCATATATTATAAATATGTAGGAAACTATTAAACAAAGTGAAAATAGAACAACATAGTTGAATAGAAGTTTAATCTAAAAAAAAAAGCCAACTCATAATTCCAGTGCAAAATACATTTTGGATGCCACTGAAGACATTTGTGTTAATTATAAAGATTGATATGCACATCAGGGTGGGTGTTTCATTTAAGACAAAAAGACCCTCTGTGTTTGTCCAGACTGCACCTGTCTTCACTCTGCCTATGATAAAGTTTTCTTAGTAGTATAAACTTGAAGCTCTTTGCTCCTACACTACACAAAAATGTCTACTCAAGTATTACTCACATGCATGCTTTTACACCGACATGTTCGGTATTTTGTCTACATGCCAACTGTGCGTATCGAATAACACATACTTTGCACCAACTGAGCCCCCAAACGTATACTTGACTATCATCCAGTGTGGTCTTTCAATGGTCTGTTTTCTGTGTTTGAACAAGCTAGTGTGTGTTGCTACAGACAGACGAACATGCCTCATTACTAACACCTACTTACACACATTCAGGGCGGACGTGTGTGGGATAAACACCATGTTCTGAGCTCTATGTTTACTGCTTAGCAAGAAGAATTTTTACGGGACTTAAGACCTCTAGAGCCAAAGTTCAATTAGACCTCCTCTCTCTCTCTCTCTCTCTCTTTCTATGACTGAACACTGAACCCTGACACCAAAAGTTTAGTGAAACCTCAACATGCTCGGAAATCTTTCCCACAGTGTTTCGAAAACATACACTCATACTCAGACAGCCACTCTCCCTTCTTCATCCTCAGACACACGTTAGCCCAGGGAACCAGATACACATGCGGCTTCTGTTAACCCGAGAGCAAGGGGGTCAATCCACTTGATCCCAAGCATGAATACCTTTCATATGAATGTACTGCATCCATAGCAACGAGACCCCCCACCCCCCGGCCCCCTCCACAAGCCGTACGTGAACTCCAATAAAAGCAGTGCCATCTGTAGTTCACCATGTCCTACTGCACAAACACAGCATTCAAAATAATCAGCACAGTAATAGTTAGCCCTAAAAATATCAAGTCTGGAAAAAAGGGGGCAAATCAAGCTTGCTATATTTACCACAGCAGCTGCTTAGTAAATACAATTCAGAAACTTGACAGAAATGGATGTTCAACATAAAGATGAGGAAAGATTTGCCTGCCAATTTCACTATATCTCTGCAAGATGTTGAATTTTTAAATATGTATCTTTTGTGATTTTATTGTGTAG
>CM074948.1:9922513-9936880 GCA_037577455.1 Pangasius macronema | reverse complement strand
TGATGTTAGAGGCTCTTTGTAAACCCCCCTTCAAGCCTATAGAGGAGATTTCTAATCTTCTTCTAACCTTAAAGACTGCCTTTCTTTTGGCTATTTTCTCTCTTAAGAGAGTGCCCGGTGCGAGACCTTGACGCTTACGTACACAGAGCTGCCCTGTGGAGAAGGGCAGACCAATTGTTTGTGTGCTTTGTTCCCCCTAAGAGGGGTTTTCCTGCTACTAAGCAGACCCTCAGTTGGTGGATCGTGGATGCCATCTGTTTGGCCTATGAGTCCTCTGGTCTCCCCTCGCCCTTGGGAGTCAAGGCTCACTCCACAAGAAGTGTGGCGGCTTCTAAGGCCTTTCTGGCAGGTGTTCCCATGCAGGACATCTGCAACGCTGTGGGTTGGTCCATGCCCCAACATTCACCAGGTTTTATGGCCTGGATATGCAAGCCACTCCCGGCTGTTCTGTTCTCTTGCCCTAGCGGTGCCTTTCCACAATAGGCAGGGATTTGTAAGTCTGGCAGCATGGGCATACTCGTTCCCATAGCGTTTCGATGCAGCTCCAGTTCCTGAAGGGGAACGTCTCTAGGTTACGTATGTAACCATAGTTCCCCGAGGGAATGACACGCTGCATCTCAGTGCCACACTTCTGGCATCCCTGCAGCGCTTGCTTCACTCCTCAGAAGCTGGCGCGGCACCCGCCGCTTGTGCTTTTAAGCTTCCGGGTCGTTACGTCACCCCGCCCGTGACGTCTTGCCCATCTGTTGGACTGATTACACACGTGATTCAGGGCGTGGTCACGCTGATGGCGTTCCCATAGCGTTTCGACGCAGAGTCTCGTTCCCTCTGGGAACCATGGTTACATATGTAACCTAGAGACGTTTTACAACAATTGGCCAGATCAAGAACACTCTCCAGGAGGTAAGCATAAAGTCAACAATCAAGATAAGACTTCAGCAGAGTAAATACAAAGGAAAAAAACATTTTTTTAGAAAAAAAAAAAAACATACAGTTGTGGAACAACATTCTATGGACAGATGAGACCAAGATCAAATTGTACCAGAATAATGGGATGAGTGAAGCATACCACTTCATCTAGTGTTGTGGACATGTGTGGTTGCCAGTGGAATTGGTTCCCTTCTTATTTATTGATGATGCAACTACTGACAAAAAAGATGAATTCTGAAGGGTATAGAGCTATATTATCTGCTCAGTTTCAGCCAAATGCTCAAAAACCCATTGGATGGCACTTCACAGTGCAGATGGACAATGACCTGAAGCATACTTTGAAAGCAACCCAAGGCATTTTTAAAGCAAACAAGTGGAATATTCTGCAATGGCTTCATCATTCACCTGACCTCAATCAAACTGAGCATGCATTTCACTTGATGAAGGCAAAATGTCCCAAGAATGAGCAGGAAATAAGCTGAAAGTCTCCACTTTATATATTTTATATATTCTTTTTTAAAATTCAACTCCATTACACTGTGGTAGACATCTCAAATAACAATAAATTTGTCTATGTCCAAATATTTATGGACCTCAATGTATTTCAGCATGCAATAAACTCACCACATATAAACACATGATCATATGTGAGAATGAATTAATCATGTGAAAAAATAAATATATCACATGCCCTACATGTGGAAAAATGTATGTGAAAATAAATGAATCATGTGTAAAAATAAAAGCATTATGTGAAACATCACCTGTGAAAATAAAAATAACTCACATGCACACATTTGTGAAAAGTTCACTGCATGTCAAAAATGTGTGAAACCCAACATGCAGTCTAAAAGCCAGTGCAAAATTCATTTTCAACTTTTCTGTAAGGGGCTCTGATATAAAAGGCCTGCTGCATAAACAAGGGGGAAAAAAAACACAAACTCACAAATTTGATGAAGAGGTCTCCCACAGACAGGTCAAGGTTCTCATGGCACAGCTGCAGAGGAATGCCTAGTTCCAGATCTAAATACAACTGTAGTTTTGCTCTGAGGCTGTTGTGAAACTCAGTGTGGAGATCTAAGAGCTCCGGCAGCTGGTAGAACACTGTCTGGACCTGCTCAATGGACAACACAGGCTGAGATGTACCAGCTGAGGCCCTGAGAGCCTTCAGAGGCTGGGGAAAAGAGAAAGAAAGAGAAAGAGAGAGAACTGTAGAGAAGTGTCCAATGTATACCTGCAATAGAGGCTCCAGTATCATGGTAAAGCATTGATTGCAAAATAGTACAATAATGCTATTCTGATGCATATGTTAATATNTACATGAGAATTTTCTTATAGTGCAGTGATTATATCTTGGTAGTGGGGGCATGAAAAAACTTGTCTATATAAGTTGTTTACTAGATAAAATGGTCAATTAGTCTAAATAGAAGAAAAAGTGTTCCTCATAAGGGGGAAGCATCTCAAGCTAAGACTCAAAAGGCCAGTTTGATTGAGTGTGGAAAAATAAGAAGTGTTCATTCTATTTAAAAGATTAAAGGAAGTCCCTTGCTCTCATGCTAGAGACAGGCAAACTGAAACACAGGCATTGCCTTGATAAGTGAATAAGCATGAGACAACAAGCATTTGGGAAATAAACATACAGTAGAATTTACAACTACTTAGCAAATTTACAATGGTTTAATTTAACAAATTTACACTCGTTCTCATAATGAGTTTACAGTTTCATAAAAATTATTTTTAACAAGGTCAGTGTGATTGCTCTTAAACACATCTTGTTCAGTATGACATGAAAAGAAACAAGTACTTCACTTTCTACTTATGACTGGTAGGAAGAAGTTTGACCATGGACAAAAGTGAAAGGGGAAGAATTTTTTTTTTGCATTTATCAAGAATATTACTGTAGAGAATTTGTAAGGCTTCACACTTATTTATACATACATTCCCCTCCAGAAGTAATGAAATGGCAAAGCCAATTGTTTTGTTTTTGCTATACACTGAAAGCATTTGCATTCAAGCTCAAAGATGAATATGATATGATAGGTGAGAATTTAAATTTTCATTTTCATTTTTGATATTGCTGATGTTTTTTACAGGCTTCTGGTTTCTGCCATCAGTCTTCAGGAAGTGAAATGCATGCTCAGTTGGGTTAAGGTCTAGTGATTGACTTGACCAGTCTAAAACCTTCCACTTTTTCCCTTGATTAAGTTGTTTGTTGTGTTGGCAGTGTGTTTTGGGTCATTGTCTTGCTGCATGAAGTTTTCCCATTAGATCAGATGCACTTCACTGTAAATTTTACAGACAGAATGTTTCTGTAGTCTTCAGAATTCTTGCTGCTGCTACCATTATGAGTTATGTCATCAATAAAGATTAGTGAGTGCATTCCAGAAGCAGCCATGCAAGCCCAAGCCATGACGCTACCTCCACCATGCTTGACTGAGGAGCTCATATGTTTTGGATCATGTGCAGATCCTCTCTTTTTTCACACTTTCGCCTTTCCATCTCTTTGGTAAACATTAATCGTGGTTCCCAAACTTTTGTGGCTCATCTCTGTATTTCTTTGCAAATTCCAATCTGGCCTTCTGATTCTTAATGCTTATGACTGATTTGCATCTTGTGATTTGGCATTTATGTTTCTGCTCTCAAAGTCTTCTTCAAATGGTGGATTGTGACACCTTCACCCCTGCTCTGTGGAGGTTGTTGGTGATGTCACTGACTGTTGTTTCTGGGTTTTTCTTCACAGCTTTCACAATGTTTCTGTCATCAACTCCTGTTGTTTTCCTTGGTCGGCCTGTTTGATTTCTGGTTGTTAGTATACCAGAGGTTTCTTTCTTTTTCAAGATGTTCCAGATTGTTGTATTGGTTATGCCCAATGCTTGTGCAATGACGCTGACAAAAACAAAAGAACTGGCCTTGCTGTTCCAATACTTGTAGAGGAGACTGTATTTATGCTTGTTTTTACTCACTCATTTCAGTAAACATTTCAATCCTGGTCAGGGTCATTGTGGATACAGAGTCTATCCTGGGAGTTTATCCTGGGCATGAGGCAAAAATACACCCTGGATGGGATGCCAGTCCATCGCAGGGCACCATGCACACCCCTAGGTGTGATTTATTGTGTGAATGTGCATGTGCATGTGCATGGCACATCCCATCCAGGCTATATTCCTGCCTTACACCTAGTGTTCCTAGGATAGTCTCCAGATCCACCAAACCCTGACCAGGATAAAGCAGTTGCTAAAAAATGAATGAATGAATGAATGAATGAATGAATGAATGAATGAATGAACCTATCAATCAATCAATCAAATAGCAGAGTCTACAAGTTTGTATATTTTGGTGTGTATGTGTGTTACCATGAGCAGGGTTTCCAATTCATTCAAGTAGATCTCTTCACTGATTAAAATCTCTCTGAGAAGCTGCAATCTTCTGTCCAGCATTTCCTCTGGGCTTGTACAAATCTGGAACAACAGCTCATCATGACCATGAGACTTGTTTCTGCCAGTTCAACTGAGAACTATTGATATTAATGCTAATACTGAGGAGTAGGGGTATACAGAAATACAAATCCCATGAACTACTTGGCCAGAAATACCTCAAGATAAATAATTTGTAGGCTGCTTGTTCTGAAGTATTGAGGTTTGGATACAACCCATTCTGATGTGACCATTTAAACAGGCTAAAGAACTCAACAGTAAATATTAAGACTTTGATAATCCTGGGTTGTGATTTCTAGCACTGTAACAAAATAAAAATAAGTCATAGACCCAACTTTGAGAACCACTGTGATATATGACCGACTCACCGGTGTCTGGGGAAATGCTGCTGCCTCCTCAGTGATGTTAGGAATCCACTCGGTCTCATCCCCAAACACATCATGAGAGAATTCTGAATCTACAGCTTCGTTTTCCTCCACTACCAATACGGTCAGAACGAGATGGAAATCAGTGGGATTTATTTTTTTATTTTTTTTATTTTTTTACTTAAAACTATTTATTGATTGCATGTTTGACATTGCCATGCCAGCAAGAAAGAACATGAAAAAACACTGAACAACAGCCTTGCTCTTTTACTAACAAACTCATAGAGCAGAAACATAACCACGGAAATAAACTTGAATAGATAAACCAGAAGTGACGGCATATCCATAAAAAAAGAGATAAAAATTAGGGAATGACCTGACAGTAAAGAAAAAAAACATTCCGCTGACACTATCTTTCAGAATAGTTAAGACATTAGACATGTTGGAATTGCAGACTGCAGGCCCTGAAGCAAACCTGAATGCAATGACAACATTAAACGGTGTACAAAATGTGAAATGTGAAACCTACCCGGTATACCGGAGGATATGAGATATTGCAACGCGTCTTCAAAAAGCTCCATCAGCAGTCAGCAGTGGTGCAGAGACCAGAGCTAAGAAGGAACTGAGAGAAAGTGTGAGTCCAAACCAAGCTAAACTGTCACTTCTACTTCCTGTCAAGAGAATATAAACTGTTTTTCCTGTTTCTCTGACCAGAGAGAGAGAGAGAGACAGAGACAGATTGAGAAATAGCGAGAGAGAGAGAGAGAGAGAGAGAGAGAGAGAGAGAGAGAGAGAGAGAGAGAGAGAGACTCAACGTATTAAACTCAGCTCGGAAGTGAAAGTATCTTGCCCGTTATTCTTCCACATAAATGATTATTATATAGATGTCCTCCTTACTCCATCAGATAGAAATGTATGATTTAAATTGTCAGAAAACAATAAAAGCCTATTTTATTCTAATTTTGGTATATCCTTTAGGCCTAGAGGAAGTACATTAAATCCTTAGTGCTTGTTTGTTTGTTTGCGATGGACTGTTATCCCAAGTGTACCTTGCGCCCAGTATTCCCAAGATCACCTCAACAGATCTACCTCAACCCTGACAAAGCAGTGAATGAATGGATGGATGGACAGATGGTTGAATGAATGAATGAATAATGGCTTTAACCAAGATTATCAAGCTATTAAACAATCAATATGCTGTGTGTGGCTGGGTATGAGTTGAACTGATTGCCAAATCTGGAGCCACCCACCCCAAAAGACATGGGAGAAAAGTCAGTTAATCTCTTCTGAAAGGTGGCATCAGCTTAAAATATGTGTAACAAAGAATAAATCAACATAAAATGCCTTAATAAGGTGTTGAACCAGAACATCTTCAGTGCACCCTGGCACCCATTCTACATGATGGTGGTGGTGGTGGTGGTGGTGAAGAGCGCCGGCTAATATGTCGGACAAAGATCCACCACCAGTGTTTAATTTGATTGAGAACTGGTGATTGATTTAAGAAGGTAACTGGACAATCGGAGGACAACTGGACCCCGATACAGATTTACCCATTCAGTGTGTTTTTGGTTTTATGCATTGATTCCCGGAGAGCTCAGAAAAGTGCTCAAAAAGCGCAGGAAATGAAAATCACATAAAGAAGTGTGTAGAGCAAAATAACAACATTGATTAATTTAAACAGCAGCTTAATGGCTATTTGCCTTTGAAGACCATTGAAATTATTCAAAAGGGCAGTGTCTTTATCCTTTCATATCTGTTATTAATGTGAAAAATACAAGTTCATTTGGGATATGCGTATTTTGTGTAACTCATATGTGTAAATCACACCCAAAATACACATTTGGATGTGTATTTTGTATAACTCTGTCACCTAGCGTTTAGAAGATGATATTGGCATAAAATAGATAATATTTGGTTTCCTCAAAAACAGTTGTGACTACTTTCCCACCAGGGGGTGCAAGAGAAACAGCAAGAACAAGGCGACATGGTGAAAGATACACTCTGTATGAGGACTGTGTCAAAATCTTACTCTATTAAAAGTGAAATTGTGGAGTCAAAAATATACTGCAAGTATAAAACAAAAAGGGTTTTTTTTGTATTTAAACAGCCTCTAAAGTATGAATGAAAAATTAAATGTTTTAACAAATAAATTAAAAGTTTTTCCTTTTATTGATGACAGTTTCTGAATTCAATAAAATGGAATATATACAATATCAGTAATTTTTTAGACACTTCATAACGCCCCTTAACTCCACACCCCATTTCAGATTGTATGGTATTCTATGTAGTAACCAGAAAAATAAAAACAAATATGTTAATGAACCTTTTTCCCTGAATGCTTCACAAAATGTTACAAGTTTACACATACAATGGAAACATCAGTTTACTTGTGCTTGTCACCATTTCCAAATCAGCTGAAAGATACAAAATGAATCCTATCATGGTATTAAATTGAGAACTATTGGTGTGTCTCAGTGAGCTCCCTAGGTGGTGAAGTTCGGGCACTGGTAAGGCCCCTGGCTCACTACACATTCGGCATATTCATATCTCGGCATAATCATTATTGATGAAGTGTCTATGGTCTTAAAGTTATTCTTTGCTCATATCAACTGAAAGCTGCAAGACATCAAAGATAGCAAAGTTTTGAAGGCATATCAGTTTTAGCAGTGAAAAACATGCAGAAAGACTTTTTTTCCCACTCTTTTTCGCCACAACACAGTAGAACTGTCATACCACGTTAGTGATGTGAAGAGTCATCATGAGATGTGCCTTGCAGATATACTGTGCTTCACTGAAACTCACCCTTTCATACTACACTGCAACGTGACTACGTACTGGCGTTGTAAAACATCACCAATGGCGTTTATCAGCATCAGGCAGGACTGATAGCTAGCTAAATCATTAAACAATTAAAAACAAACAAACCATATATAGAATGTCAAATAAAGTTAATAATCGCTAATGTAAGTAATCATTTGAGACCTACAACGATAACAAACTACTACATTTGTAGATGAAGTTGAGTTAAGTTGTTGTGACGTGAAGTAGAAGTTTTGGGGGTTTTTTTCGAGCTGAGAGGCTTCAGAAAATGTGACGTCATTTCCAGTAAGGGAAGATAGTAAGCATCGATGACATCGATGACAGCACTTAAAAAAGCCGACTCCTGATCAGTGCCCTGACCTCTGAACTAGGGAGCTAATTGAGACACACCCTCTGTTTCCCGTAACACACCGCAGCATACAAATATGGCTGTCAGGGACTACAATCCCAAAAAAAGGACTCTAGCATCTTCACATTCACATAATCAGTAAACACCCACACCTGAGAAAAATCACACCTCACAGTATAGGGCCCCATTTTCACATTCTCATGGAAAAAGTAATGCTCAGTGTGTTTGTATCTGACTTACCAAGCTGTTTGTTGTGTATTGCTTTTCTTTCTATTTTATAAATAAACTCTCTTTCTCTGCATTTGCATCTGTATCCATTTACCTTCTGTGGCAGGTAATGTATATACATAGATGGATATAGATGGATGGAAAGAGCTTGTGACAAAGAGCTTGTTAGGAATAGAGTGCATTTCATAGCATGAACAAATAAACCCTGAATGAACTGGATGATGTTCCTGAATACAGCAAAATCCCACAAATAAAGGAAGCATGGAAACAAAGTTCTTTGACTGTCAGAGGTGGTGCTGATAGACTACAGGTAAAATGGAAGCATCAAAAATACTTTGCAAACTACCCAGTACTTAAGAAGAAAAGGACATGTCCATGCCCACTATTTTGCTCACAGCTTTCACTAGTAAAACAGCCTTTAACATTTTAAGGTAAAACCCTATATTCCATCCATCTATATTCCAGGATTGGAAACTAAATGAGAGTGAGAGCAACACTCTTCAATACTGAGATAATCTGTCAGGTAAAGCAGGGGGGAGGCAGATACAAGTACAAATTTTAGTTTTAATGAAAACAAAAACGATACAAATAACAGGTTTAGAAACATAAAACATGAACTAAGATAACTAGACAAAAGCAAACACTAACAAAAGGCCATAAGAGTAACAAACAGCAATGGAAGACAAAAGCTAGACAATGAGTGCAGTGAAAGACAGAACTTAAATACTAATGCTAATTAACCCAAAATGTGAAACAAGTGCATGCAGTCATGTCACATACTCGTGAGGTGCAGTGGTTGATAGGAAACAGTTCATTGTGGATTTTGGCATATTCCTGACATAATCATTATTAATGAAGTAAGTGTCTATGGTCTTAAAGTTATTCTTTGGTCACGTCAGCTGAAAGCTGCAAGACTTCAAAGATAGCAGTCAAAGATTTTAAGGCATATCAGTTTTAGCAGCGAAAAACATGCAAAATCAGCAGTTGAGAATGCTCCGCAACCACTACTCAGCTGTCTCTCAGTATTAAGTTCTCCTTTTTTTCACTCTTTTCATCACAACACAGTAGGACTGTCATGCCACATTAGTGATGTGAAGAGTCTTCATGAGGTGTGCCTTGCAGATATTCTGTGCTGACAATATCCAATTAGTCAACTAGCAAATGTATAAATGCAACAGACATATTTCATGTTCAACTTGTACTCAAAATATTCTATAACCTGTCCAACAGGAATGGTGGTAGTCGTGTATGCAAGAAACAAAATTCAGTGAAGTCACACACAGTATATACAGAGTCTGAGGTGTTTCCTATTCAAATTATTCTCTCATCTGTCTAACAGGAATGGTGAAAGTTGTGGAGTAGCAGTGTACATAGGAAACAATATTCACACATGCAGTACTATACAGTATACAGAGGCTGACTGACCTTGAGTTTCCAACTTGAAGTTTCCCCTTCCAACAGAGTTTTGGACTGATGGTATTTCTAGTTTGTGACCTAGTGAGCCAATATCATAATGTATTTTTGATAGACTTCAAAGCACTATTGTAACTCGCTCTGGATAAGGGTGTCTGCCAAATGCCATAAATGTAAAAGTTTCTGGTATTAAAAGTTTAGGCACTAATTCAAGCATTAAGTGCTTTAAATTACAGGCCTCCAGATTTACAGTACTAAATGATTTTTGCAAACTCATTGTTGCCTGTTGGATTCTTTAGAAATCATAAGCCATAGTCCAGGCACTGTGGAGACTTCAATGAAGATCTACAGTCTGACAGAAAGAAGCCTGTATTTGACTTGTTCCAATCTAGAGGTTACACTCAGATGACTGCTGTGGCTACCACAGAGAAGAATAAACTGCTGGATCTTGTGTATATTTCCACTTGAGAGTGTTGTGCCAATTCAGGTTTACTGCAAACATATCAAAGTTGCAATCCCATTTATTTGCATTTTAAGCTGATTTATACTCCTGTTACATTTATATTTCCACACAAATATTGCCAGTAAAAAAAATCTTAGAAGAAATAAACAAACATATATCCGCTGTACATTTTTCTTTACTCTTCATATATGCCGAATCCTCACCATTTTAAATGTTTGATAGTAGTTTGTGAATTAATACCTTTTCCAAAAAATAAAACCACTGAAATTTTAAAAACATAGCTTTTGAAACAGCACTTGTGAGCCTCAACTTTTGAAACAATCAAAACAATTATGTTTTTAATTTTTGCTTGAGTTTTGATTTAATAAAGTGGACAGTGAGCTAAATGAACAAATTGAGCAGGGGTCGCGGATCAGGTAGCAGAAGAGCTCGCAATACCATCAGAAAAGGACTGAAAAACATTATTTGTGAATTCTGGTAGATTCTGGTTTGGTGGGGGAAAATATTTTATCAGTATCTTATTACTTAATGAATACATGTTTGATATGAATGGAAAAAATGGAAATTAAAACCCCTATGGGAATTTCCATCAGGTATCAACGACATCAGGTATCATTTGAAAACATTCCACAGCTACTTGCACAATGCAAATTAAGCAGTGCATATCCAAATCTGAACAAAAGACTACCTGAAAAGAACTGTTGCTGACACAAATCAAGTGAACACATCTAAACATGAGGAAATGAAACAGATCATACTCCAAAAACACAGATGTCAGCCAGTGTTCAAGAGGCTGTTGCTTGTGTCTAGTCTTCCTCTAAACATCCCGAGTGAGAGAACTCTTGAGTCAGAGTTTGGATGTCAGATATAGCAGAAAAATACAAAAACAGACCAGACACATCAGACTTTGGAACAATGTGCGTGGCAAAGATTGCTTCCACTAACGGAATAGTTTATGGTTGGCAGAGGAAAGGCTGTAATGTCTTGTCACTTAAAAATGATATGGGATTCATTCAAAAGTGAACACAGAGAAAACCTGAGAAATTCTATGATATACTATTTAATATCTACCTGCCTCACCATTCAGATTTACAGCTTAAGCCAAAGGTTTCACATATTACAAATCATTTTATGCTTGTGGTTCCGTTGTTGAAACAGTAAATTTTCCCAAAAATCAAGTAAGTGTTTTGATCAGACAACCTGATAGTACACCATAATTAATGAAGAGACCTAATGAGGAGACATCCAGAAACAAGTAATAAGCCATATGCAGATAGGTCTAGCACTCAAGAACAATATGAATAGAAACTCATGAATAGAAAAGTGTAATTCTTTATTATTGATTGCACTTTGCTCATTCATTCATCTTTTTTTTGTGTCACACTCTTGAATCACAATCCTCAAAGCCAGTAAAGATGTTTACCTTCTGCATCGGAGAGCTGAAGAAAATGGGCTTTCAGATAGATACAGGAATATTGAATGCGTCAAAATAGTGAAGCCCCAGGCACCTTTCTGCATGCGCATGTGTACAATGATGCTAAAGGCTTCTGCCCATGCTTCAGTATTCAACGGAGGGTAGCCAAACACACAGTGTTGTTTTTTCAACTCCTGTCCTCCCATAAGTGTTCTGATGTGACTTCAGGTTTGCATTCAGCATCCTGATGAATACAGTTATTACTCTGTTCTCTGTTGACTTCAGTAAAGCATTAAATCTTGTAATGCTGTTGGATCAGTAGACAACGGTGAATGAGCAGTTTACTGTATTCACATGAAAGGGTTGTTGTATTTACCAATCCAAATGATTTTCATACATCATGTATACAAAATGAATGGTATCTGTAGATCTACATGCATGCAAAAGACTTTGTTGTTGGAGTCTCAAACTCCAACAGGCAGGTTGACTTCGCAATGATGCCGTCCTGGAGCATCCAGCTGACCTCTTCCTTGTGACGGGCCTCTGGGACGTGACAGGGCTGCTGCCAGACCACGACTCCCGAGGGGTTTTGATGTCATGGTGGACCAGGTGCGTAAGGCTGGGGTTAGAGGAGAACACATCTACAAACTGGTCCACCAGCTCTGCCAGTTCTTGATTCTGGGTTGGAGTGAGCTCCTTCCCTCAGTGGACCAAGGTACGCTCCAACGAATCTGTGAGAAGACACGCAAATACAGACACAACAGGGGTGGGCTTATCTGGATGCTGCAAGCGATAGTTGACTGGCCCCACCTTTTTGAGGACCATGAACGGGCCCTTCCAGCACGCCAGGAATTTGCAGGTGGCATCTGGGAGGAGGAGAAGGACCATGTCACCTGGGCAAAACTCCCGGGACTGAGCGGGTCGGTTATAGGCCCTGCTCTGTTCCCGCTGAGTAGCCTCCATATGCTCCTGGACGATCGGCATCATCTTGTCAATATGTCCCTGCATCTCCTGAATGTAGTCCACCAGGAGGCAATAGGAAGAGGGCTGCTCTTCCCAGGCCTCTTAGGCCACGTCCAGCAGACCTGGATTCGCCGTCCGAAGAGTAGCTCGAAGGGGGTGAAGCTGGTAGAAGCTTGCAGGGTTTCTCAGATGGCGAAGAGGACATATGGGAGGAGAAGGTCCCAGGTCCTCCCCTCCTCATCTACCACCCTCCGGAGCATCCGCTTCAGCATCTAATTGAATCTCTCTACCAGCCCGTCTGTCTGGGGGTGGTAGACGGACGTCCTCAGATGGGCCACCTTCAACAACCGACACAGATCCACCATTAGTTTGATGTAAAGGGCAAACCTTGGTCAGTGAGGATGTTCTTGGCAATTCCCACATGGCTGAAGAGGAGGGCTAGTTTTTGTCCGTCTTGAGGTACAGCAGGCCTCCTCACACCAGGAAGTAGGAGGTTGGCAGCCACTGTTTGGGCTGCTGGTGTATGCCTTTGATGATCTGCACCTGGGGGGGGTTGATCTGGCTCGGTTAGCATGGATGCCTCTTGGGGCGTCCCATAAGCAGAGCAGTTATGGCTGGGTCTTCCCTCCCCTTGGGTGTGCAGAGTTAAGTGCAGGGCCTAGTGGCAGGGGCTGTGGAGGAGGACTGCAGCGGCTTCTGGCTTCTTCCTCAGTTCCAGGAGCTCTTGGGTGGTGGCGTGGGGGCCGTGAGCTAGCTCCTGGGACAGGGCTCACTTGGAGAAGTAGTTGAAGTGTGGCCTCAATCATGCTGCTAGGTGCAGTGTCCACTACTGTGACATGCTAGATCACAGAAAGGCTGAACACAAGCACCCAGAGGCAGAAATGTACAATATGTACTCTTTATTTTCTAAGTGAAGGTTGGGGGAAAGTGGAGAAGGGAGTAGTGAAAGGTGGCGTGAAGGTGGGGGTGCAAGGTTGTCCCGGTATGTGGCGTGGCGAGAGAGCAGCAGCGGCGGGACAGAGGATGCATGGCGGGCGCTCTCAGAGAACTTGTACCAGAATGATGGGAAGAGAAAAGTATGGTGAAAGAAAGGAACAGCTCATGATCCGAAGTATACCATATCATGTGTCAAATATGGTGGAGGAAGTATTATGGCATGGGCATGTATGGCAGCCAATGGAACAGGCTCACTGGAGTTTACTGATGATGTGACTGCTGACAGAAGTAGCAAGATGAATTCTGAGGTATATAGGGCTATACTCTCTGCTTACATTCAGCCAAATGCTACAAAACTGATAGGATGCTGTTTCACAGTGCATGTGGATAATGTTTGAAGGCAAAGAAATGGAATATTCTTCAATGATCAAGTCAGTAGCCTGATCTCAACCCAGTAGAGCATGCTTTTCACTTACTGAAAGCAAGACTGAAGGCAGAAAAAGCAGAAACAAATGAGCAGCAACTAAATGTGGCTGCAGTGAAGGCCTGGCAAAGCATCTCCAAGGAGGAAACTCAGAATCTGGTGATGTACATGGGCTCCAGACTTCAGGCAGTCATTAACTGCAAAGGATTTTCCAAGTATTAAAATTATGGTTATATTTACAATTATGTCACTTTGTCCAAATACCTTTGAGCCCTGAAAATTGAGGTACTTTGTTGAAAATGGCTGTAATTCCTAAATGGTAAATGCCATATTTTTGTGGAAACTCTTAAAATAAAACTGAAAGTCTACACTTCGATCACATCTTGATGGTTTTATTTAAAATCTATTGTGGTGATATATAAACGCAAAATCACAAAAACTCTGTCATTGTCCAAATACTTCTGGACCTAACTGTAAACACACACACACATACATATATACATATATATATATACACACTATATTATCAAAAGCATTCACTCACCTGCCTGGACTCACATATGAACTTAAGTGCCATCCCATTCCTAACCCATAGGGTTCAATATGATGTCGGTCCACCTTTTGCAGC
>CM074948.1:9893199-9909883 GCA_037577455.1 Pangasius macronema | reverse complement strand
CACTGTGTCTGTGTCCCCCTGTCTTTATTTTTTGTTTTTATATATATATATATATATATATATATATATATATATATATATATATATATTTGTATTCATATTTCTATTTATTTATTTATATATTTATTTTTAAGAATGCCTTAAGAAGAACGTATTGAAATCATACTCATGGCTGGATCAGGAAGCTGTCGCATGGTTTCCATGGAAATGCGATTATATGCCTAACAGCAGATGTGTTAACACGAGTTCATCATGTAAATAAAGGGAATCAATTGTAAATAAAGTTACAATTTTCTAAAAAGTGTTAATGTCCCCTGTGTATGGAGACTTTTGGGACACGTTGTAGTTTTGCTGTATGCTGGCAGAAACCCAAAGTTATTTGGCAGCACCACTGACTTTCAGGATTCCTTTAACTGCAACTGCTAAAATATAATAATACATAGATACAACATATGCTGCTTTAAATTCCAGCAGCCTCAATATAAAACCTCTTCCTGCATCCCTGTGTAACCTTGTCATATTCCTAACATGAAAGTCAATTTTTTATATTCATCAGTGGCCCTATTTCTAATTACTGACACTCTTGGCTTGTTCACTCAAAACCTTCTCTGTTAGAGGAAATCAACTGTGGTCACAAGTAGGTGTGTCCTGTATTGCAAAAACAAGTGAACAGACCACAAAGGCAGTTTCTAAAATGACAGACTATTACTGCTATGCCAGATTTGTGTTTGTGTCCTACATGAATGCCGTAGCGCTCTCTGATACTGCTGCGAAGGCAACAGGAAACGGTCAGGAAACAGTCCAGCAGGGGCATGCAGAAGCACCAACCAAACTGAGAAGAAGTCTGACATTGCATACACGGGAAACACCACAGGCCACAACAACCTGCAACACACATACACACAGTGTTAGTGGACTTGTCAGGCAATGAGTTGCAGTTCTGAAAGTGACATTGTATCCAGTAGCATTCTCATGACAGAAGTATTTAGGTGAAGGACATGGAAGGTGCACCTAGAAGAGACGTTATGTACAAAGTATGTGATGTATCACGGGTTCTTACTTTGAAAACTGGGTGAGTTTAATTGTAGGAGATTTGTAGAAACCATAGCTACAGGTTTTAGCAGCTGAAAGGTACCAACTGCAACAAAGTGGCATGACAGAAATTTGTTCAAACTACAGTTTGAATCCTGACAATACCACAGCCATCTGTGTCTGAAACCCAAAGGAAGATATCGTTGGCTGATTTTCCCTCCCCGGGTTCATAGCTGTTGTATGATAGTGGAAGATACGTACTGTCACATAGTACTTGGGTTTGTTTCAGCAAGTAAGCTTAGATGCTGACAGAAATTGTGTGTCTGTGAAACCTTGATGTTCCTTTGGGTACAACCTAATGTCCATCCCAACTCCAGGGAGAATGATTCTTCTACCAATATGATCATTGTTTGTATGTGACCTGGCCAAATCTAGTAGTGGATACTGCCTTGGAGATGGTGTCTGCATCATGCACATGTCATCTCAGCTGGGTCTCCAACTACAGCACCAACAGGTGGCTCAGAAGGTGAAATGTCTATTCTATCTGTGTTCAGAGCTAAAGTAAAGCTTTTGAGCTTCTTGTTAGTTGAATGGAGATCAGGCCTTGAGAGACTTGGCATAAGGAAGTCCTTCTCTGACATTTTGTTTAAATTTAGTGTTGGGTCTCTTGCAAAAGAAGACAAAGTCAACCCTTCTTCCTCTCAGTTAGGCCATACAATTAGAGATATAAAGGGGAAATCTTATTAATACTCCAAACAAAAAAGAGGAAACAGTCACAGCAGGCACCACAGCAGTCGTGGCCTAATGGTCTGAGAGTCGGGTGCTGCGGCTAAAATGGCTGCCCACTGCTCCGGGTGTGTGTTCACTACTGTGTGTGCAATTGGATGGGTTAAATGCAGAGCACAACGTCACTTCACTTCACTTCGCTTCACTTCACAGAAGGCGACTTCATGTAAAAAACAAAAAGGCAACTCTATTTATATATGTGAGTTTATGATGTGCATAGAAGATTAAAAATGGTGAGATAGATATGCTTACAGCGAGGTGTAAAAGTCTTGCATATACTTATAGCTTGATAGAAAAATGACTTACAGGTGCTCATGTCAGAGCAGCAGTCACAGATGCCTGTGGTCCATGTGCCAGAACTGTATCCTGTGTGTGACACCACTGTAGTAACCTGCTGCTGAACTGCCATGGCTAAAATGAGGAAAGAGTAAAAAGGTGCTATGACTAAAAGGTATGAAAAAATGTTTATCTGAGTAATAAACTGGATAGAACTTTGGAGGTGTTATCTTTCTCAAGGCAGATGAGTACTATAACCAGTTATCAGGTGAAAAGTTATTAACACATGCAATAGATCTCTATTAAAGACCATTTATCTAAGATGTAATTAAAACTGTAAATACAGTCTGCAAGGTAATGGAAAAGAGGCGAGGACAATGACTACATATAAAGCCGCATATTTCTATACTAAAATAGAGATAGCGGATTGCCAACTGTTTCAAATGTAATAACTTTATTACATGCTATTCCTGAACATTCCTGTTTTGGATACTGAGCAGAAAATTTTGCAGAGCATTGCTTCCTGGATCTGCCTGTCTGCCTAGAGTTTGGGGCACAGCTCTTTTACTTTGACTTTTTTGAACTCCTACACCGAACCAACTCAGAATTGTATCATTGGGTCACAATCTTTTCTTCTTTTTAATTTTTTGTGTAGTAAGCGCTTTGCTAAATTTCAGATTGAGCTCAGTTTTTTTTGTTAGTCTAAAAACCTAGGCTAGATGCATCAATCTCAGGTCCTGAATGGCCACATCCTGACAGATATTTGTGTTTTTTCCTCTTCTAACACACTGTACCATAAATGCTTTTACAAGCCAAAAAGGTCTTGGTACATCTGTGTTGGAATCCTTCACCAAATTACATATTTTGTTGATTTTTAAACTGAAAAAAGTAAACACAAACTCTGCAGCAAAATATGTTTAATAAAAAAACATTTTTCTGCGACTATTAAAGACAGTTACTTTATACTAGTTTATAAACATAGTATAAACATTGTGGCATGTGCAAAAGTTTGGATACCCTACTAAGTCAGTATTTAAGCTTGCAAATGCTTTTTGTAGCGATCTGGGGCTCTCTGTTCTTGATTTAAGTATTTTTAACCACTCTTTTCTTCAATGATGTCCAAGTCAGGGGACTGTGAGGGCCATTCCAAAGCTGCAGCTTTTTGAAGTAGTTCATGGTAGACTGTGATGTTTTTACAAACAGTGCTGCAGAATAAAAGGGTGCACCACCCTTTCCCGTACCGAACTAAACATTCCTGCAGGTCCTCAGTGTCATATGTCGGTTCTGCTTTTCCTTTCTGCCCATTATGCAGGCAGTTCTAGCTGAAACCCTTTTGTTATTCGATTTTGCCTTTACTTTTACAAGAATTTTGAGCTGGAAGTGTTTTGATGTCTTTTTATAGCCTTCCTCTGGTTTGTAGGCATAAATCAGCTTCATTTTCCGATCATCAGAAGACCCCATGGGTGTTGAGTGTTAGCACAAGGCCAAAGAGTCAAAGAACATATCGTTAGCCTCATAGCATAATTGCCCAAGTCATATTCGGTTCAAATATGACTTAGGAAATTATGGTATGAGGCTAACGATATTATGCTTTAAACTGTCACCAGCTGATAAGTCCTACTGACAATTCTTGACCTGCGTAACAAGTCTTAATAAGTCAATTAAGGCCTATCAAGTTCTGAGACTTTATAACTGGAAGGTTGTTTAAACTTTTGTACATGCCATAATTATGATCTTATTTTTAAATGTTGCTTTGTTAGTTTGCTGCAGAAGTTGTGTGTAATTCCTTCCACTTCAAAAATCAACAAAATATGTGATTTGGCAGTTGTCCAAACTTTTGCATGCAACTATAAATAGCTGGTTATGTTAATTGGGTGTGCTAAATGGGGTAGAATGGTATTCTCTGTAGTGCTCTGATCCCCAGGTCTGGAATATGTTACACTAACTCCTGGTAGCCTCAAGGGCTATTACAGATAAACCTTGTATGAATAGTAACAATGAAGACAATTATAAATCCCTTAGGATTTAGAATGGTCTTAATGGTTAATATGTAGCAAACAAAATGTGTGTGTGTGTGTGTGTGTGTGTGTGTGTGTGTGTGTGTGTGTGTGTGTGTGTGTGTGTGTGTGTACTGTATGTATGTATGTATGTATGTAAGCACACAAAGCAGAAACTGATTGAAGTAAATTGGTAAATCTATTGTGGTAACCTATTTCAGAACTAAATAAAGACTGTCACATTCACCGTTTATTCTCAATGTAATCAAGCTATAGTAAATATAAAATCTAATCCCTGTTTCCTGGGAAGCGCCCGGACCATAAACACACCTATGGTTCCTGCTTAACTGGAATGTACTGTCATTTGAACATTTGCACTTCACGAAGATTTTTGTGTGTTCATTATAAACTGAAGAAATCTAGTTATCCTGCCTGGAAAAATAGTGTTTAATATAATGAGTTAAATAAATAAGGAAGTTAACAAATTGGTTCTAAATCGCTAACTGCATTTTTTTTTTTTACACTTTTTACTAAAAAGCTCAAAGTAAAATTCATAAAGTAATGGAGTCCATTTCCCAAAAGCACAGAGCAGAAATCCAGCTGAGAGAGTGCTCATACTTTGCTGTGTGTGATACTTTCAGGAAACCTAGCCTGTACTAGTAAAACTACAGCAGTGAGACTTTATAAATTTACTCAAATCTATGAAATCTCCTAGAACAAAAAAAAAGTCTGAGGATAACCAAGATAAAGTTCCACATTTTCAGCTAAATTAACAGATAGAGGAACTGGTAGTATAAGTGTTGGAGACTCCTACCTTTTCGTTGCTTGTGGGCTATCCACTCTTCAAATCGAGTCAAAACGAAATCTTTTTTGTTCTCTCTCTCTCTCTTTTCTTGAGAAAGAAAACTCTTTTCTGTGAAGGAATGTCGATAGCCTCTTTACACAATTAGAGTTTATAGAGCTGGTGAGGTTTGTGTACCTCCCACGTCAGGACCATTGCCCAATCATTTGCTTTCATTTGTGTGAGCAGATTGAACTGATAAATTCAATTATAGATTATACATTATAGATTATAGTATATCTATAGCTGCTAGGAGGTGATGAGTTTCACACATGAACACACCACAAATGACATAGAAAGAGTCGCAGAAACCCTACAACATGTCTCCCCGAGCAGTTCCCCATCGCCTCAGCACTTCATTACCTCACATGGAGCTCTGCTCGTCTTCCTGACACAGGAAGTGTGAATTCACTCACCTACGACTGATCAACCGTGACTGATTAACCGTGGAGTAAAATTCGTTTTGGTTTATTTATTTATTTATTTATTTATTATTATTATTATTATTTTATTTTACAGGAAGTGAGCGGTGTTTCTCAGATGGGGGGGTCAGTTTATCGGTTTCGTTTTTGCTGAAACGGGAAAGAAGATAAACTGCTAGTTTTGCTTCAGTTCGTAGACTCAGAAAGGGATTCTATACAAAGTCAGCATGCAGATAGATGGAGAAATGATCAAGAATATAAGAATAAAAGGATTGTATTCATTCATATGATGTTGGAATCATTATTAGTCGTTTGATTCAAAAGATCAGTCCACTATCTTTGTAATTTTGTGCACATTTCTTTCTTAAATTGCTGCTAAAACGCCAGAAACAAAACACTGTATTGGCCACCTGCATTTCTGACTTTTTACTCACTTGTATGCCATGTTTACATTTACAGCATTGTAATCTCTTTGCACCTTATTATTTTTATATTACCTTTATTCCAGTTTAGATCTGTCCTTTACTGTGCCTATTGTCCTGTTTTAGTCACTGTTGTGCTGTCGTGCGGTTTGCACAGGTGCGCTTTGTGTAGTCCTGTGTAGGTCTGTGTGGTTAGTCCTGTATAGTCTCATGTAGCTGTGTGTTGTGTATGTGGCCCCATGGTCCTGGAGGAACGGGCTTTATTCACTGTGTACTGTACCAGCTGTATGTAGCTGAAATGAAAAGAAAAACACTTTGAACATGAAGTTGGAATTTGAACTTGAAGATATGATAGCCAGACAGAAGTGTCCCAACCAACCCCGAGTTTCCCTGCAATAAATAAAGCACACTGCAGTAAGTTACATAACATATAAAACATGTAGCACGAGACCGTGCGTGCTGGTTATGTCTATTATTTATACATTAGTATTTGTTGTTGTTGTTGTTGTTGTTGTTGTTGTTGCTGCTGCTGCTGCATGGAGTTAGATTCTGCCTCATGTGGTGTAAGTCGCTCTGTAAGTGAGTGATAAGCAGTGAGTGAGATGCTCAGGGTGTAAACCTGTGGGAGATTAGGAGACTGTAGGAGATTAAGCGCGGTGCAGCAAATGTGAGAATGTAACATGCACATAGCCACAGGATGGCGCTGTTACACTGGCTTTTTCTTCAAATAAAACGTGTGTGCTGGTATATATACCAGTGCATACACAACTCTGCTGTAGTGTGTGTGTGTGTGTGTGTGTGTGTGTGTGTGTGTGTGTGTTTTATTTTCTATAAATAAAATGTAATACCCATAAATAACATGTAACTCTGCTGTAGTGTGTTTTATTTTATATAAATAAAATGTAACACACATATGTATGTGTATGTTGGTGTATATATAGCACATACACAACTCTGCTGTAGTGTGTGTGTGTGTGTGTGTGTGTGTGTGAGAGAGAGAGAGAGAGAGAGAGAGAGAGAGAGAGAGAGAGAGATGTTTATAATTATTCATTCTTTACACCATCCTTATCCTCTTCCTCAATCTCTACTACTACTACTACTACTACTTATTGATTGATTGATTGATTGATTGATCCTCTCCAACCCCCAGAAAACGTCAATTTCATATACTATTTAATAGCATTTGATTGTGTTTGGTTGTTGAATTTGGCTAAAAAACATATTTAAACATTTTTTTTCCGGTCTGCCTTACCAGATATTCACTATCATGTTCCCAAACCTGGCTTGTCAGATATCCAGTTGTGTAATCATTAAACTGTTTCTCGTACTTGTAAAACATTAAACTTGTTTCTCGCAATTATGACTCGGTGTTCTTGTGGTACATTTCCTGTTCCTTTTCATATACATACAGTACTGTACATGTGCAAAGAAATGCTGTAAAGCAACAATGCCTTTAAAAAACAATGAAATTGAATGTTTCCACATAAAAATAAACTATAAATAGCAGTAAACAATAATAAGGTAAAAAAAAAAAAAATTTTGTGGGACAAGCATTGTGCTTTGAAAAAAGCATCAGTAGTCCCAGGTCCACTTTGTGCAGTTTTCTAAGGAAATTGGGGGTTAAGTTTATTCTAAGCATCTTGGAGCATCTGCAGCAGGTTTTCTAGAGACTTTGTCACTCTTGCTTCTGTTTTTATAGGTAAAACCTGACACATGAAAATGTGGTGTATTATGTAACATATCACTTCTTTACTGACACGCAAACATTTTTCTGTGACTTTCTTTGTTGTTGTTAGAATGTAAAAATGAAAGGAAAAAAAAGATAAGAATAAAAGCAATGTTTGGAAATCTAAAATGCTTTAGTTACTCAGTAATGCAGAAGTTATATAATAAAAATCTAATAAAAAAAAATCTTAAAAAAAAATGTATTTACAAACAGACACAACAGTGCTGTGCCTTCAGAGCAAAGTGTCTTTGGATAGATTCTTACATTTCTACAGAGTCCTGACTCTCAGGCAGGGAAACACTTTGGCTCAGGGATCAACATATAACCTGTTAACGGTTCCCCCAGAGGGACAATCCGAAGAAGCCTGTGATTATAGATTTAATCCAGAAACACAAGTAAAATTCTTGGGACTTCCTTGGGTAAATTCTCTTTGAATTTAGTACACTACCCAGTCCACGGTACTCCAGTGTCATCTCATACACACACACAATCTTGAAATGAAGACACGCGATAGTGTATATTAACATATTAACATATCGGCTTCATACCAGACTAACTGGAATCAAAAGAAGGAGGTGTTTGGAGAACAACGAAAATTACGCACTGACATCCCCCCCTCCCCTCTCTCTCTCTCTCTCTCTCTCTCTCTCTCTCTCTCTCTCTCTCACACACACACACACACACACACACGGACGCACACACACACACAGAAACAGTCATACACGCGCGCGCGCGCGCCCACACGCTCACACAGTCACACAGTCGAGAAAGGAGGAAGAGTGGTTTATATCGGAGCGCTTCATTATAAAGCAAGAGAGATTAAAAAAAAAAAAAACAAGCTGGTGTAGAAGGGAATAGACAAGTAAAAGCGAAAGAAAGCAGATGGACCCAGATGAAGAAGCAAACAGATCTCAGAGCGAAGGCACGGTTATGGCACGATGATAACTTGAGCACCGCTGCGCTTGGGTGACTGTTACAGCCGGCTTGAGATGGCGAACGCGTCGTTCAACCAGACGGTCACCAATTACGCCCAGGTGCGCGTCTGTGCGTCGGCGGTGGCCTTCGTGATACTGTTCCTCTTTAACCTCTTAATTAACTGGACTATACTGCGAGAGCAGCGTCTGCGCAGCCATGCTCGCTTCGTGCTCGTCTTCCACCTGCTGCTCTCAGCCACCACCTACTTCGCCGTTTGCTTCATCTTCTACCTGCAGATGCACGTGCGAGCGACGCTGCCGGCGCCCGCATGCGCAGCCCTCATCACTGTGCTGGCGACCAGCGCATCCAACATCCTCCTCACCATCACGGCCATGGCCCTGGACCGCTACGTGGCCATCTGCTTCCCGCTCCAGTACAGCAGCGTCCGTTTCAAACCCTGGCCCTGGCTTCTTGGGGTGGTCACGTGGGCGCTCGCGTCGGTCATCCCTCTCAGCCTTTTCCCTAAAGTGGAGCTGGAAGCGAACGTCCAGTGTGGCCGGGATCAGCTAAAAGCAGGGGGAGTGCATAAAATTTTACTCATCTCGATTTGCACCATACTCATTCTGTACAGTTATGTGCGGATTTTGTGCGTGGGGCGCCGCCTGGGTGTGCTGAACCGGAGGAACCGGGCCGGCTGCAGGACCATCGCCTTGCACGGCGTGCAGCTTGCAGTGTACATACTGCCAAACTTTATTAACTTCGTCCTGCAGGTCCTGAGGGGAAAGGACACGATTACGTTAGACACCAAGGAACGTTTTGCTGTGATTACGTTCGTTTTCTTCAGCTTGGCTCAGTGTATCGCTCCTATAGTGTACGGACTGCGCAAAGAGGAGCTGCTGGAGCAACTCCATCTCCGCTTCCCCTGTTTAGCCTTCAGACTGAAGAGCCTGCTGGAGTGGACGGTCGGTGTCACCCACCCTGGACGCCAACCCCGCCAACGGTATGGCTCACATATTCCATCTTCATCTCAAAAGCCACATCACTGGTTCTTCCAAAGTGCTTATGTCAATATGCGCAATTTTTGCATTACAATAAAAGGGCAAGGGTGGATCTTATGAAAAGTCCATCTCAGTAATTAAGGGACACGCCTTATTAAATACAGCACAAGATGTAGCTGATAAACGCCCAAGCACATCTTTAAAACCTTATTAACCCTGAGGTACGTTACTATTGGGGCCTAGTCAAACAGGTTTCCATTCTAACAGTGACATTTTGTCTAGTCAAGAAGCCTATTTATTAAAGAAGACATGTTGGCAGTCCATCATTTAGGCTACAAACTGGTTACTTGTACTGGTTAAGAACATTAACCAGAAATGTCATTTTGAACTAGGAGACCAGAGGAAACTGTAGAAAGTGAGGAACTGGGAGAGTTCAGAGCCCTTTTTAAAACATTAATAAAAGTTCAGAGGACTTGTGCAATGCAAATACTGAAACTAACATGAAAATGAGATACTGTGGTGTCATGTAAACTGGCTCCTAATTTAGACTAGGACCTGTACTGCATGTTTTGTGGCTCATAAACAAACCAAGGGCACCTTCATGAAACACACAAGAAAATAATTCATGTACATTTTCATTTACTGTTAAGATTAATTCTAATTATGAAAGTGTCACGGCTCTACATACATACATACATACATACATATACATACACATATACATATATATATACATATATGTAGAGCCGTGACACTTTCAGTTTCCTGTTTACAAAGACATCAGCCAGACTGCCTGCATCACATTGTCTTTCGCTTGTTTTTTTTTTCTCCCCCATATACCACACTACCCCCACCATCACATGGCTACAGACCCACATCTGCTAATGTGACTTTTTTTATGGTTTAGTTTACACAAAAGGACCTGCTACCCAAACTACTTTTTTTTTTTTTAGCCGAAACAAAAGATTAACCCATATGTGTATTCTGCATTTAACGTATTTGTAATCAGTTATAATACTGTAGCCTGAACAGGTAATCAGCATCCAAAATAACCCAACAAAAACCATTTCTGCATTTGTTTCAGGGAAAGGAGGATGACAACAGAGACACTTTTATCAAGAGAAATATCACAGACGACTGTGTGACCATTAGGGACAGTACACAGGGACACCGGCTACGGATTTAATACAACTACAGCCTGGATTTACGCAGCAGTCATGCATTTTCATACAGGAACCCAACTGTGAAATGGTCAGGAGACCAAAGAATAGACTTGCAAATGAAGTGGCAGCTACTTGAAGCAAAAGGTCCTCAAAAGCCTCATTTCAGACACTGTGGATGCTTTCTGGAGTGTTTAATCTGCATTCATTAGAGTAACAATTGTAGGTGAAGCAATAAAACGCAAGTGTGTTTTACAGGATTATGCAAGTACTTAAAGTCGTTTTCATGGAGTACTCGGTTGGTTTAGAATTCATGGGTTTTCCTCTACTTAACCCCTTAACCTACCAGTCAGCTGTTCCAGATTCACATTCCTCACATATGTAAGTATGCACCCTTCCTAGTAAGTTACTTAATAGTTGCATTTTTATTAGTATACTACCCTTTAGTTTATAGGCAAACTTGAACTGTCGTCATAGGTTTGTTACGTTTGTCGAGTGCAAGGTCCAAAAAAAGAGCCATGACTCCTCTTAAGCAAACTTAATTAAAAAATAATAATTTTACCCATCTGTCAAACTACAGATGTGATTCAGACAGTCACAGATGTAGCTAATACTGCATCATTGCTGCAAGTTCATTCTACATTTAAGCTGGGAAAGATGGGTGGCATACCACTAGGGAGACCTGACTAATTTAAAAAAAATTCAACAATCCCAACAAAAAAAAATTCAACAATCGCTAAGCTGTGAGATTTCAAAGGGGTGGAACCAGTACTACTCAGACACGACATTTTCAAGTTACTCTTTAATGTTAATACTGAGAATTAAATGCACTGTGAGTCTCCCTTCCTTTTCTTGTTTATTTAATTCTGTCAAGTTTATTTATTTTTAACCGTACGACTCTGTTACATGGTTAAAAGCTTCCTGCAGAGACCTCTTAACAGTTCTTTAGTTAAACTAAGCTTAATTTACTGTAACTGCATTGTCAATTTCAGGCACTGATCAAATGTATACATGTGTGTAATCCTTACCACCGTTATTTTATAATAAATATATTGCTCAAGCTCTGCAATTTCTGTTCTGAATAGACAAACAGACAGGGAGTACAATTAAGGCTGACAAGTCTCATTTCACACAGATGCAAAGCTGCAGCCGTTGTTTGCGACAGGAACAGAAAATCCTACATGCACAGGATTGTGGGGAAAAAGGAGGAAAAAATTACACTGTTACAATTATGCACATTTACATTTCAGTACCTCAGCAGACAGCAATTGAGGATATTTGTGATAAACTGAGTACAGAAACACCCAAATGATAAAGCACGATTAAAAAGCTTGGTAAACTGACGTCCTTCCCTGCAAGCTATCGGTTCATTATCTTCCGCAATTTCACTAATTCACTAAGGCAGTCTGAGTTTATATACAAATATAAAAGACTTGTGTACAGAGTACTGATGATGGAAAAACAATGTTGAACAAGGCCAAAATTAGCGATAAAAGACAATCACATGGCAAAAGAACAACTGCTTTTCAGTTAAAATCCCTTCGATACAATGACAAATTAACAACGCTGGAAAAAGGCCAGATGTGGCTCCAAGTATGTGGTTAAAAAAAAACAAAAAAAAAAAACCCTAGTACTGTGTTTGTCAATCTCTCACATACCATACCAACCAGTTACAGACCCCAAAACACTTTCGAAACATTTCCTGTGCTGAAACATACTTCCTGATATCTTTGCAGATTCAGTTTATTTGACATTAGCTTTACAGACTGGAACTAGCAAGTCTTACAGGGGTACAACAATTCCCTCCACTCGCCCAGCTTTGAAGCACTGAGCCATGTGGGACGTCATGTGAAATGACTGATGAATGCTTATCAATGTCTAAGAGAAAGTTAGATTATGACTGGCTGATGGAACTAAGAGAAAGAGGAAAGTGACTTTTAAAAGCCCAAGGGATGAGGAGAAACCACCCCTCCATTCTCGACCACAGCTGCGGAAATGGCACGCAGGTTCTTGAAGACCTGCTTGGATGTGCCTGACCTCAGGAACTTGATGTCCTGCATGATTCTCTCATGAGCCTAAACAAGGAAAAGGCAGACGCGTTAGCAAAGCCAGCTGCAGTTCGATACAGGGATGTGGGAGCTCAAGAGTGAACATGAGTAGAAACTAACCTCAGTGCACCAGGTTTCACAAAGCATCTTCTCATGCTGAGCAGAAGAGTGGCCCTGACTCAAAGACCTGGAGGCCCTGGGGACGAGCAGAGCACAAATGTGTCACACGTTTGTTTGTGTAAAGCTGCTTTGAGACAATGACCTTTGTAAAAAAAAAAATTTAAAAAAGCGCTATACAAATAAAAATGAATTGAATTGAACATACACACAGCTTTGGCACAAAGTGTAGGTAAAATAATAGAAGAGAGAGAGAGAGAGAGAGAGAGAGAGAGAGTGAGAGAGAGAGAGAGAGACGTTTTGAGTATTACCGGGACAGCACCACAACCATAGCGTATAAGTCAATAGCACAGTCTGCAACTCTTTTCAGCACAAACTGCTCATCTGTAAAGAGACAAAAATAGGCTTCACTGCAAGGACTTCAAGTCTATGAGAAAAGGAAGTCTCGAAGACCTCAAAACAGATGGGAAAACACATGCTGATTGTGCACGACGAAAAACATGTTAGTGTACGTGTATAGACTCTAGCCTCACTAAGTTATGTCTGCAAAAAAAAAAAAAATATAATAAAAAAAAAATAACCATATTTGCCCAAGACCAGAGAGGAAATCAGTTATGCACATTACCACAAATATGCAAGATCTGGCATAATATAAACTACATTCAGCAGATAAAATACCTGCTTTCTGATGCTGAAAGACAGACGAACATCACTTCCAATAAAATGTACAGAAAGTCACCACAGTAATCTCAGAAGGCCTTGTGTTCTCCTCTACGTTAGAGGCTTCATGATCATTTCAATCGTCTCACTAAAGCTGTTCCTCATACAAACAGCCATTTTATTTTTGTTTAATAATATGCCAACTGAGTGGGGGGAAAAAAAGGAACAAAGTCTGGATCTGAAAGCATAGTTTTGTCTCACCAATGATCCTTTTGCCATGCTTTAGAAGCAGTTCTTCAATCACCTCTCCAAACTGCTCAATGGCTTTAACCGCCTAGGAAAAGAGAGAGGGGGAAAAAGAACCAGCATTTTAAGACCTCTATCACTGAAAGCAAATGCCTACCAATGATGAACCTTTTTCCCTCCTTGTGAGACACTGGTTAAAGGGCAGCTGGTCAGTGAACAAGTTATAAGTTTATCAGAACTATAAAACTCCTCCTGAATTTCTCTGAAATTGTGAAGTGTGTCTCAGTTATGTCTCACCAGAGCGCCACTGTGAGCCAGTTCTGGATGGACACTTCCCTGCAGCGTGAGGCCTGTACCCATGCCAGCCTTCCTGCATGACCGAGAATGAGAGCAATTGTGCTTATTCATATTCCTCCATCATCTTAACTTTAAACCACCCAAAACAATGAGACATACAGTTATAGGCAATGAAAGCATGCGTCACCTTTTGGCACGTTTGGTGATCTCCCCAGCCAACAGGCCAGCATTGCTGAATGGACTTTTCAGAGCTTTTTGTAAGTTCTTCAGCTGATTTCCTGCATTCTACAAACCAGGATGCACATTTGGAACAAATTTGTAAACATACGTTTTATTTGATTTAGTGTTTCATGTTTGCTGTCTACAACCAACTCAGTGTAATTGCCTTTACAGTATATGACTGTTAGAGCAATCTGCATTTACAGTCTGCTACTGCCTCAGCATACTTTTTTTAGTTTTACAAACGCCTGGCACTTGTAGGCAAAACAGTTGCATGAACAGTGGCAACCGTCAACAACCGCTTATCTGTAACCTCAAATGCAATTTCGCAGTTTCTACAGGAAATGTTTACCAGGTGCTTGCTCATCTTCCTGTCAGCAAATCTGTTCCCTAATTACCTGGAAGCCGTTGAGCGCCACAAAGAGTCGCAGAATGTCGTTGGTGCCCTCAAAGATACGGAAGATTCGCAGGTCTCGCAGGACCCTCTCGACACCAGCGTCCTGCATCAAAACAACACTATGACTACAAGCAAATGCTCGGTTGCAGCATATCTAAATTGCACAGCTTCCACAGAAATTAAGTCAGATTGTGAATTTCCCCATTTTGATTCTGAGTGGTTTATATGGTGTCGGTAATATAAAGGGTTAACAAAACTCCAACTTCCCAAACACATGTAATAAATCCCCTTGTGGTATGAGAAATGAATATCATATGGCCCTCCAAGGCTAGTGGTGAGAATCAGTTACAAATATCTCAGATAAAAGGGTAATGCACAAAACAATATTGACACCAACAGGAATAAAAGGCATGGTCACAACCAAAAAGAATTCAGGTGCGGTAAGTGCAGTATTGCATGCATTTCGGTTAAACAAGACAGTTCCTGTTATCCCTTATGCTGCTGTTGTTGTCAGACTGGCTGGTTTGAGTATTGCTATAACTGCTGATCTCCTGGTATTTTCACATACAACAGTCTCTAGAGTTTACTCAGAATGGTGCCATAAAGAAAAAACATCCAAGGAGCAGCAGTTCTGCGAATGGAAACGCCTTGTTGATGAGAGAACAAGAACGGAGAATGTCCAGACTGGTTCACGGTCACACTCATAACCACTCTGTACAATTGTGGTGAGCAGAAAAGCATCTCAGAATGCACAATACATTAAACCACGAGGCGGATGGGCTGCAACAGCAGAAGACCATGTCGGGTTCCACTTCCGTCTCGGTTCTTGTCTTTCGACTCCGACGTCACCCGTGTCCGAGTGGTTTTGACCTGTCGACTTCTGACCTTTTTGTATGACTGGTCTGATGAATCTCGATTTCTGCTGAGGCACACAGATGGTAGGGTCAGAATGTGGCAACTTGTGTCCACAGTCCAGGCTGGTGGAAGTGGTGTAATGATCATGACAATGAGTTCAATGTTCTTTGGTGGCCTTCTCAGTCACCAGATCTGAATCCATTAGAAGATATTTGGGACGTGGTAGAACAGGAGATTCACAGCATGAAAGTGCACCTGAAAAATCTGCAGGAATTGCGTGATGCAATCACATCAACATGGACCAGAATCTCAAAGGAATGTTTCCAACATCTTGTGGAATCCATGCCATGAAGAGTTGTGGCTGTTTTGAGAGCAAAGGGAGGCCCTACCCAGTATCAGTCTAGTGTTCCTAATAAAGTGCTCCATGTGTGTATTAGAACAAATGTATTAATATAAACCTGTGCTAACGGAACGTCGGACTTGATGGCAGTCTCGACGACAATATCTTTTGAGTAGCTAGAAGAGTTTACACTTTTAAGTTGAGCGTTGTGGTATAATAATCCACAATATCAGGCAATGCAACAGAACCCCAACCACAGTGTTTACGGATAAGCTCTAATCATATTGTAAGCTGGTGAAAACTTTTAGTTTCATCATATGCATGGCAGAGCTAAGTCTACTGATTGGCAGTTAAGATGCTTTGTGTAATAAATATGACGTTCAGCAACAGACCCACTAATAGGGACACGATCATTACAATCAGTAAACAGCAGCTGATTATCATCACACTATCAAGGGAAAAGGAGATGGGGTGAGAGACAGCCTTGCACAACAAAACACGAGAAGAGGAACAAGAAATGCCCGCTTTTAGAAATACATTTGCTGAATCATCTAGATGGAGTTGCTCAGTTCTGCCTCAGCTCTGCACACTTCTACAATTCACAAGGGTGAACTCAGATCACTCCATTTAGGTTTTGCTGTGCACACATTTCACAGTCCAAAATAGTTTTCATTGTGTTGTGTTTTAGCCAAGACAGTGATGGTTTAAAATCAGTGCATGAACATGACCCACATTTTACTAACTACTGGTTAAGTTTCACATGTAATACTGCAAAACAAGTTCCGTGGTTAAAGCCTTTCTAAATCCCCTACGCTCATCTGGAGGGGTTGTATATTTCAGACACCTACAATGTTTTTCCACAAGCCCGAGACATTTATCTGTTCCACTTAAATCATGTGGGTGTATTTCAAGTCTGAGCTAGCCACCTTA
>CM074948.1:9863540-9882518 GCA_037577455.1 Pangasius macronema | reverse complement strand
TTCTGACACCTTTCTATCATAGCTAACATTAACTTTTTCAGCAATTTGTGCTATAGTGCGCTTCTGTGGGATCAGACACGACGGGCTAGCCTTCTCTCCCGACACCAATAAGACTTGGCCACCCATGACCCTGCTGCCGGTTCACTGGTGGTCACTGGACAGCTTTTGGTAGGTACTAAACCACTGCATACAGGGAACACCCAACGAGACCTGCAGTTCTGGAGATGCTCTGACCCAGTCATCTAGCCATCACAATTTGGCTCTTGTTAAGTCACTCAGATCCTCATGCTTGCCCATTTTTCCTGCTTCCAACACATCAACTGTGAGAACTGACTGTTCACTTGCTTTTATTCAGCCAGTGTTTTTAATGTTATATGCTGTATACACCGATCAGTAATATGTATAGAATATATATATATATGCACTGCTCACTGTGGCACTACAAAACACACTTTAAAGACAGGACAGCTGCTATAAAGCACTGAGTGATGACCACAGTATTAATAGATCGCCTTTCTCCTTTGTGCATAAGGGTATCTACAGCTGTCTCAACTCTTGTTGACTTCGTCCCACAATTCTGAAGTGTATAGGGTATCGGCTACATTGTGAGTGGCCACTTACAGCACAAGGGCAGATTTCCTCTTGTTGACTGATTCATCCTCAGTAACTGGTCTAACCTGATCAGGGTGGCTGTGGATCCAGGGCTTATCCCGGGAACACTGGACATGTGATTGGAATACACATGGGTGGGATGCCAGTCCATCTCTGGGCACCATGTACATATACCTTCACACACCCAATCTTGTCTAAGGGTAGCTAATCCATGTACAGCATATTTTTGGGACAAAACTAGAAAATCCTGAGGAAACCCACATGAGCACAGTCAGTCAGGATGGAACTGTAGACCCTTACCAACTATCAGAATAATGGCCAAATAAAATAAAATTGTTATAAAATATTAATAAAAATATAAGCATTAAATCCTGTTTAATACACAATACAAAAATGCAACACAATAAGCAAAAAAAGCTATTATTATACTATTAAAAGCTAAATTTTACAGTGCACCTGATTTAATTCTTGGGTTCATGCCATGCCTAATAAAGTGACCAAGAACTGACCGCACTTTTTCTTGTGTTTTGTCACAACTCAAATGGGCACCTGAGGCATTGGCTAAGTCCAAAATCTATATCATATAATCTGTGCATTTGAAGGAAAAAAATAATAATAATAAAAGAGTGTCAGTCCAGAAATGTTCTCTTCTATTACAAATTTATTTTGAGTAAGAAACATAAAAGTGACAAACAAACAACATGGCACCAAAAGTGGCACTGTTCTGTTCAATCTTCATTTAGCACCTGTATGCTTTGATTATATCCATATATTCATTCATACAAAAATGATTATGCTTGTCAGTCTACAAACAAAAAAAATGAGTAGAAATGTGAAATATGATTATAAAAACTGCCTGTTCTACCCAGCATAAGTACCATTTTTGGCATTAACTCTCTCTCTCTCTCCCAGTACCACTGTCTGTACCACCACTCTAGTCTGCAGACATAAACATGCAGCTGTGCTTGATGGTAAACGTTTCTGACCATGATTACTCTTCAGTCAACTTTAGTCCACAGTACCAGAGACAATGACTTGGAAAAAATTGTTTATAATCCTATAAGTCAAACCCTGTTTCACATTAGTTTATCGTCATTTATTACACACTGCAAAAGCTGTACTGTAAAGAACAGACCTTCAGTACTAGATGCCATAATGTTAGAAAGCTTCCCCTTATGTTTAAACATCTCAGCTGTGGAAGCTCATGGTTGCAAGGATTTGAGAAAATACAACTTAGTAACACCACTTCATAGCTGCCTTGTCAAAAACATCCAGAATCCTTTATAAACTTGATTTTTTATTTCTGTGAAAAGCAAAAAAAAATACTAGTTAAACTGTCTGCCTGTTGAATCAGTTTTTCTGAGAAAAGAGTATCTGATGGAAAACATGATTTTCATAATCGGCATTATTTATACAAACGAAAACACACCTCTGCAGGTAGGTTATGCAGAAACGCAAACACACATTTAGAGATCAAAAGAACTAACGTTCGGGCAGGATGAGTTTTGCCAAGGCAAATATTTTCATAGGATATAAAGAGGCCTCAGAGATATTCCTATGTTAATCAGAGTATAGTGCTCCCTGCATAATTTGATAAATATTTGCAGGGGAAAAAAGTCTCAGGAAATGTTTGAAAATGTTTATTTAAAAAAAAAAAAAAAAACAGCGCAGTTAGGGAGGCCAGACCCTGTTGAATTTTGTTGGTGAGACTGAACTTACTTTAAAATTACTTGATGTGCGAAATCGGAGTTGTGCAAGACGTCCAGCTTTATACAGAAACCCTGTTCCTGCCGGCAAGGATAGATGCCAGCTATATAGAGCTATCCTGCAGCAATACCAAGTGTTACATCTCAGTCGCTTACTGAATGAGGCTCACAGTTATTATATGATTAAGTCACATAGAGTTTTCATTCATTCACTATCGCTCACTGGTTCACTCATCCATCCCACACACAGACACGCTTATCCTGGGTTAACTTTCCCTACATGACATCCACAAAGAACTCGCTGGGGTTTCCCATGGCCAGGTGGAAAGACTGCCTGGAGGCTGTGAGCTCAGGTGGGACAGAGGCCAGGTCACGTGTGGGTGGAGCTCCAGGAGGTCCTCCAGGATTACTGGGTGGAGGCAGGCCTGGGTGTAGCGGCGTTCCAGCTGTCTGCGGATGAGGAGCTCCCAACGCTGGGTGTGGATGTGGGTGCTGTGGTACCATCATTACCATCATGGGGTTGTATGGAATGGGAATGCCAGGTGGGTATGGAGCGAGGTGAGGGGGTGGTGCCCGGTGATGCGAGCGCTGACTAGCATGACTGTGCTCACTTGGCGTGGCTGAGCCATGGTCCCTCCTTAGGCTACTACGCACCGAGTATTCAGATTCGCTGCCGCTGCCCGAGCGAGAGTCACCCCCGTTGGGAGATTTGTCGTCACGTGTGCTGCCAGCCACAGTGCTGCCACTCTTACTACCCCTCCTCCTCTCACCCTCACTCCGAGTGGAGCCACTGCTCCGACTCCCTGGAGACACGGAGGAAGAAGAAACCATAAGTCATTAAAACGTGTATATATATCCAAACTTGTCAGTCCGGCAGCAGAGGGCTTCAAAAAGTACAAACTCTTCCTTTAAATATGTCATATATCAAAATGCTGCACTACACTCAAACATCTGTGAAGTGATAAATATATATACACACACATACACACACAAACACACACACACACACGAGTGGACAGCATTTCACCATTTACTCCTATTGTGCGATTTTTAAGCCTTTGGTTTAAATGGGAGTTGTCATCTTGTGAAAACCGGAGCCAGTCTCACAGTGGATAATGACTATTTGCACAGTGCCCCTCTTGCCCCTGCAACCCCCCCCCTTACCTGAAGTGCAACTTTAGATGGCACATTGACTAACTCAAAGTGGCAATTACAGCATTATTAATTAATATGGACATTTTTAGTTATACATCCTATTGAAAATGATTTTACCGTTCTCAAGAAAAAGAGCTTTGGCTCATGGCTGACTGAGCTACCATTTGCTACCTAGTTGAATACATCCATAAATTTAATCATTTTTAAAGTAACATAAGTTTAAGTAGCTAATGTAAGGTACCAATGGAAAATATACCGGTAAACAGGAGTTAACATTTACACTGAACACAACCTTTTTTCTTGAGGGAAATAAATAAATCGCTGTTCTCCATGATTTTCAAGTTACCCTGAATGGAGACATGCACTCTTTCATGCGCTGCTCGTTCCACCAGTGGAGTCCATTTAAAAGGACAAACCTTAACAAGCTACTTCATGTGTTAGTTAAGGTGTAAGTTAGTCATGTGTAAGTTAACGGCTTTGCTGCAGAACTGTCACAAGCTTTAGGTGTGTGTTGGAAAGTGCATGCTCGTTCAGCAGACTTGACTGTCGTGTCCAAAACTGTCAAACACTTCAACCACATGCTTTTACCACCAAATAACTCCTGTAAAACACATTTGTCATAAGGAGAAACATTGAGCGTCGACTGAACTTGTAAACAATGACAGAACACCATTTCTTAAAACAATGGGAGATGTAAATGTAAGTTCAGATCCTTTCCCACTCACTAACTTGGGAATGGGTGGGGTTAAAAATTGCACCACCGCCAGCCACTAGAGGGCCTTAGAGATATTTTGGCTTCACTTCCAAATCCCTGTTACAACGTCTTCTCACATACAGTTACAGATTAAAAAACACAGATTCAGAGAAGAAGTGGTTTCTCACCCTCGCTGTGCTGGCTACCCGTGCTGCCAGGGGCGTAACTGTAGCTGGAGAGCTCGTGGTACGGAGGTGGCTGGCTTGAGTACGGGTGTGGGTACTGGTATGGGAAGGAGTGGAGCAGGGGCCACGGTGTCGCCCCTGGTAATGGGAGAGGGGCCAATGTGTCTTGGTCTGAAGCTCCACTGGAACCATCATTATCATTGAGGGACAGGTTGGCCATGTCTGAGATTTAAGAACAGCACAGGAGTGAGAAAGAGAAATGATAATCTGTAAGAATTCCACTGACGTTATATGTGTAGTGTTAATTACATTTCTCTCCATCACTGAGTTTTCTAATCAAAATGTATACAAGCGTGAGCACAGATTTAATGTAACAGTGCTGTATTTCACAATAAACATACTATTTACAATTTTGATTTAGGAAACCAAACTGTAGCACTCACAGTTCTCACAGTCGCTGAAGTCTCCAAAGATGTAGTAGCACTGCTCTGAAAAAGTGATCTTATTGACAGTATGTCTAATGAAACCAGCCTTCAGGAGGTTACTGGCATATTTACGAGCCTCTCTGCGGTCCTGAAAGCCCTCTATGTGATGGTAGAGCCACTCCACCACGTCCGAGCCTGCACATACCATATCATTATTGTCTATTTAGCCTGTTAGATTGACCTTGCTTATCCACTCCAAACTAGCAGTAATCTCTATTTTTATTCATATGTAAACCAATACTGTAGTTGTTTTGTAATACAGAAAACACTCATTCCTAGTAAATAGCTAGGAATTCATCTTATTCAAAACGTATTCCTTACCCAGGAAGGCATTAGGGATAGTGATCTTTAGCCACATTCTGTCTCTCACTTCTAGACCTGACTCAGGAGAGGCCATAGCCTTTGCCACAGATGCCATATCAGAGTGAAGAGACAGGTTAAACTCATCAAAACCTGTACATAAATGACAACGGGAGTAGCATGAGACACAGAGAATGAGAAAGAACTGATCAACTTTGACAAGATGACAACCAACAAGAAAAGAGTTTAGATACAGCATATACATACGTTCAGTCTCGGTGACTGATGAGCTGGATGTGATTGTACTGCCTGGGTAAGGTGGGTACGCTCCTGTCATGGCCACTGAATGAGTGATCCAGGCTGCAGGGTCTATAGGTCTGATAGGCTCATCTGGCAAAAACAGGGTAACAAGAGACCTCTCACTTCATGCATTATTTCTCCTTTCTTTATGTACTTCCTGTCCTGTCCTGTGCTAAGTAAGCAAATGCAATCAACATGCTATATAAGGTAATCTGACCCTCATAATATCACTTAATGTAATTGAATTTGAAGTGACTCACTACGCGGAAGTGTAAAGTAGCCTTGAGGTGAAGGGTCCCAGCATTTAGCCACTGTCAGAGTGATGGGTCTGAAAAAGGTTTAGGAACACGTAAGCCTCATGACGCTACACATATTCATTTGTCTTCACACACTCACAAAAGGTAGATGCCTCACCCTGGCTTGTGCACAATCTCCCGTAGTACCCTGACTGCATCATCATTGCTCATGTTCTCAAAATTAATATCATTCACCTGTGAAGAAAGAGTAAATTTTACATTATAATATCATAGAATAATATTACACCACTTTCTATGCAAGGTTGTTCATCTACAGCCATATTTTACAGGGCTGTAAATCCTGTTTCTAATATACACTCACAGGGCACTTTATTAGGAACACTACAGTAATACTATATAGTAAAACAGCCTCAATTCTTCATGGCGTGGATTCCACAAGATGTCGGAAACATTCCTTTGAGATTCTGGTCCATGTTGGTATGATTGCATCATGCAGTTCCTGCAGATTTTTCAGGTGCACTTTCATGATCCGGTGACTGGGAAGGCCACTGAAGAACACCGAGCTCAGTGTCATGTTCATGAGACCAGTTTGAGGCGACTTTAGCTTGGTGACATGGTGCATCATCAAGCTGGAAGTAGCCATTAGAAGACGGGTAAATGGTGGCCATGAAGGGATGCGCATGGTCAGCAACAATACTCAAACAGGCTGTTGCGTTGGTATTAATGGGCCTGAATTGTGCCAAGAAAACATTCCCCGCACCATTACACAACCTCCATAAGCCTCCACAGTCATTTAATGCCTTGCTGCCAGATGATTCGCTGATTAGATCATTGCATGAATGTGCTGGTGTATAGGTGTTTCTAATAAAGTGCTCAGTGAATGCATAAAAGGGCCATAGTTTGACATCGCAACAACCCATCTGAAACTCCTCCTTCTTCTTTGTGTGTATAACTCAAATTCAAACCACACACTGTAACACAATCCCATGACCTTTTAAAACAATGAACTAATGAGAGGTTAGTTAACAGACAGTAATTCTGGGCAATTCACACTTTTAGTCACACCTACACCTGTTTTTCCAATAATCCCTGCCCCACCTTCCCTTTCTTGCCCACACACACACACACACACACACACACACACACGCTTTCTGTCTCACCTGAAGCAGCATATCCCCAGGCTCGATTCGCCCATCAGCTGCCACTGCTCCTCCCTTCATTATGGAGCCAATATAGATGCCTCCATCACCTCGCTCATTACTCTGTCCCACAATACTGATGCCCAGGAAATTATACTTCTCTGTTAAACACATACACAGGCATGCCAATAAACACACAGCAGCTGGGGAAACAGTCAAGATCTTTTAGGAAAATCAGCATTCAGATCTTTAATATGCACCAGGACAATAAGTAAGGAATAAATTCAACAGGGTATGCTGTTACAGGAAAATAATCAATGGCAAGGTGCTATAATGCAGTCGGAGGCAAAGCGCATTAATATAACCCTATCTATCTTCAGTTACAGAAATAGAGTTGCTGTTATAGAAATGTAATCAGTGATAAAGCTAAAAACATTTGTGCCAAGAGGAACGCTCATGAGTCTGAATGCACTGAAGCACACTAACCCATGTTGAGAGTGACTGTGATGATATTCAGAGACATAGTTGAATCTGTCACACTACTGAAAGATGATGCCTGCAAGAAAGTAATAAAAATAATAATAATTAAAAAAATAAACACAGAAAAGCAGAAACTCAGATCCATGTGTCTGATGATAAGCGTGCAGTACCCTCTCCAGCCTTGGAGGACGCTGTTTCCTGCGTCTGCGGTGGCGCTTTAGCAGTCTAGAGGCAGTGCTCTGCTCTGTTGAACTACTAAACCTGCACAACATTAACCTCAGAATCAGGCACAGAGACCAGAAATCAGAAGCACCACAGCATTCAAACGTTGTACAGTTCCCTGACTCATTAGTGTCAGTCTTTAGGAAAAATAAGAGGGCATGCTTCAGTATTTCCTTCTATTTTTTTTCCAAACCTGCTCATGGTGTCATCATCATCTGAATCACAGAAGCTGGTGGTTTCCAGTTCACTGCTCATCACTGTGGTGGCACTTTCATAACCTGCCAAGTGCCTCTCCATACGCGACTGACCATTTATACGTGACCCTAAAGTCAAAATTTAAAAAAAGAGGCAGGGAGAAAAAAAAAAAAAAAGAATTAGCCATATATAACACTGAGATAGATGTTTGTTCCTCATATTCAGATCAACAGTTGGTATCTGACCAGACACGGGTCATCTCTCACCGTGCTCCATGCTCTCTCTGTGGCGAGGCCTCTCTCTCCTGAAGGACACGACAGACTCAGTCTCTGTCTGTTCATCCAGCGTCTCTACACTGCCTGCAGCGTTCGGACTGCAACACCAAGTAAACATACACGTGCATTCATTTCATGCCATGGAGCTTGCAACTTTAAATAACACGTATAAACTGTACAATGATCAAAGATGGTCCTGAGGTTGCAAATTATTAGCAAAACACGGCAACACTGTTGTGAGTGTGTGAAGCATTTGCTGTGCAGATCCAAGTAGCTGAAGATTATGGAATCAACAGGGAAGCCTAAAAGGAATAACCTGGTTAAAAAAAAAAGATGAAGAAGAATTTTCCATATTTTTAAATTACCCCAAATGTAGGTGATCACTCAAGACCCATGTTTAGAGTTTGACATTTGCGCTTCTTTAGGTTTGTACTGGGGGTTGGAGGGCAAAAAGCTAAAAAGTCTGTCGCACCCAAAACCTTTTCCATAACAGAGACTAGCAGATGCAGTTCAGGGGACAATATAATGTACTGCAATCTAGAAAAATACAGCAAGCTTCACTTTGTCACTGAATGCTGTAATGTGTAGCCGTCTTGAATAAACGCAACTTTGTATCATCAGAGTTTCTGAATGCAGATTTATACCGCAAAGCTGGAAGTTTTGCGAATGAATTTAAAACAATAAATACAGTCAATCTTCCAAATTGTTATTAAATGTTTTTTAGACAAATGTGCATAGCTGAACAGTATATTTGAAAGTAAATGAGAGACATATGATTTGTTAGTAACATCATAGCTCTAGTCAACACTAAAGAAGAAAACAGTAGACGCCAATTAGATTTGCGATGAACTATGTCTTTACACCAGTTGGCATGATTACACTGGTTATGATTTGGCTAATCTGCTGCTGTCGTGTCCTTGAGCAAGGCACAACCCAAGCCAGTCCTGTTCCCATAAGCGGATATATGCATCATATCATATATTTTTTTGTACTATTAGTACTTACGCTCATCGTGAAGCTCGCTATATAAAATCAGATATACATATGTAATACATACATCACCACTATACTTAGAGATTAAGTATTTGTAAATATTTGTTCCAACTATGGCAAAGAAGCAAGCTGTGCTAGCAAGTTGTGTGGGCAAAGTCCCATACAGTGGTGCATAGTTGGAATAAATACGTGTAAATATTGTACCTTCGTTGCAACAACTTTAAATAACACTGTTGACTGAGATCATGATGCTCTGCCAGGTACAAATCCCTGGGTCAACACTATTCAAGCAAGAGCGTCTAAAAGAGGTTGAGAAGACGCCTACTGGAATGAGGGGGGTCTTGAGTCTCCGATGCCGCCAGTTCTCTCAGCTGGAGGAGGCGGGAGGGGAGGAGGAGGCGGTGACGGTTGAGCTCGGACCTCCACTGGAGGTGGCGCAGGTTCCGCTGCAGGGACATCTGAAGACACGAGCTGAGAAGAAAGAGATCATTAAGTCAAACTACATATGCTACATACACAGCGAAATTTCCAGAAGAAATTTTATTAAAATAAACTTAAGCTGGATTATACCATAAGTTTATTTATTTCTGAACTTAAGCTAATGGTCAAATACGAGCATATTTTAAAAAATGCTGGGGGTTGGTCTTAGGCATGAGTCGAGGATTGTATTGTCAGCTCATCCAGGCAGCTGGGCAGCTTATTTCATTCCCACACTGTCAAAAAACATGTGTGTGTTGGTTTATTAGAAGGAAACACAGTCACCTACTCCACACTAGAGGGATCGGTGAAAATCGGCCCTCCTGAATGCATCATTTTACAGTCTGGGTAGAGGTGGGAGGTTGGCCAGTAGGCTAGACGAGAGGTTTTAAATCATACCATAGCAGTGAAAACATACGAAGGATTTGTTTTCCTGGAAAGCAGTATACTTCGGCATTGAGTGCCAAGCAGACGCCTTCAAATGCATTTACCATCAACCAAAGCTCAGCAATAAACAAGCGTCATGAAGAAAGTCAGGGAGGTAGAATCTGTAATTACTGAGCAGGTCCAGTTCATACTGGCCGGGACGTCATTCGTGCAGGAGCCTGAGGCTCAGGTAAGGTGTTTCTCACTATGAGTATGTAAATATATCTGATAAATTATACTGCATACAATTAAATAACGTTTCTTAACCCTGTGAAATAAGGTTAGCGTGTGTGAAGCCACTTTCCACACGTCTGGTTTCAAAAGAGCATTTATTAAAGTGGAGCCAGTTATAATGCTTCAGTGAGCTTTTAATTCCCCGAGTACAGCACTCCATCATCTCACACTTAAACACACACACAGTGAGAACAAAGACGGGAGAGAAGCACCACAGCCTTATAGTGTTATAGAATAGCTAGAGACTGTCTGCCATTAAGTTTTGTCAAAGGCACAAACACAGCAGGCTTTTTAAGTCATGATCAGCTCCTGGGAATTAATAATCCGTTGAGTATTTGAGATGACCAAAACACCACACACCAGTAAATAGTTTTTAATGGAAAGTAAATAAAATAGCATGCCTTTCTGTCTGCAACTTTCTCTCTGACAGATTCAACAACTGCCCTAAGACTTTCAGTGTTCGTTGTTTCAAGTAATTATGTTTTTGTTTGTTTGTTTTTTCTTCCCCCAAGTGCAGTATGTGCTCAAGTGTTTGTCTCCATGCTACCCTGGGCAGACCTCATCCAGAAATCAGGCATCAGTCCTAAATAGAAATGAGCACAATCTTTCTTTCTCTTGGTCACACAGAATTGTGTACCCTTAGCATGAGGCAGGCATATGAACTATATGCAATGAATGAAATGAAAATATTGTCTTGTGATCATGAGTTCAGATACAGTGTGTGGTACACTGGGTACATGCAAAGATATTTGATTTGACCCTCTAACCAAAGCCCAAGTGCACACACTTAATGGAAAGTGAGGAAAAAGCACAGACAGGGCTGCAAGTCACAAATATCCAGTGTCTCTGAATCTCAAAAAAAAAAAAAAAAAACACACACACACAAATAAATCAGCCTTTCAATAGCTGTCAGCATACAAGAAATGTCTTACTTTTGCCTGAGGCTGTTAGCTCTATTTAAACCCTCTTAGCTTTACTAACTGGACTTGCTAATAAAATTATGAAAACATTAATATTTACCTAAAAGTTCAAATCACCCCGCCTACTCTTTTCAAATGATTTCGATCAACAGCATAAATGAAATCAGTTTAAAGAGTTGAGAGGCGAGAGGCTGAGGACCTTTAAAGAGGCGAGAAAAGCCACATGCACACACCAGCTCTTTAACAGGGTTAATGGATTCTGTGCTATTGTGCACTCTCTCTCCAATGAACATGAAATATCCTGATGCTGGTATAGCGTTTCTGTCTCACTGGGTTCAGTTTCATCCAAGCCTTTTGGTTTGAGAACACGCTTTTCACTGGAAGCTGCTAGTGCAGGCTGGGTTTCAGTCTCTGTGTGAAAGGCCGAGACAGACACTTAGAGCTTTTTAAGGTTAGACTGAGACGCTAAACAACTGTGGGTGAAATGGTGGATCTATCGGAACACTGCGGTGTTTCACGTAAATGATTCATATTTCCTGTGGATTTTGGGTAAAGTCTTCAAACTCAACTCATTTACTATGAAAAGCTCAGGAAAAACTAATTCAGCTACAAAGTGTAATTTTACAGCTGGTATCTTATGACTTATGATGCACATCAGTACGGTAAACTCTCTTAACAGCAAATGCAGTACGGGTTTAACGGAAAAACCCAAATTCAATAGAAACAAGAATACCATGGAAATGTAGGAAAGATGATACAGCAGAGTCAAATACATACCCAGGAAACCACTCTTCCATTAAAGCAGGGCAGCTTAGCGTTGTCATCAGAAATCTCTTCCTTGACCACTCTGGAAAGAGAAGTACAGTGACTAATCAGTAAAGGACTCATCATAAAGACTATTATGGTGGATTACTGCTTAATAAGGATCACTAATCACATTAAAGTTCAGAATACTGGCCATTACCCAATGCTGATCCGTTACCCACATCTTCATGGCAACGGCTAGAATTCTGCAAGCTTCTGCTGATCCGTAATTGCGACGTTTTTAAGAAAATGTCTAACCCTTGTTTGCATGCATGATCTTGTTGAGTCAGTCAATATGAACTGCATTCAGAGCACGCAATACCTTAACAAAACAAATCAAAATGGCCCACCGTTTCAGGCCAACAACAGCCTTGATACCGATTACTCAGTATCAGCCTGGTGAACCCACATGGCCTAATGTTTTGTTAAAAGCAAATTTCGTGTCAATCACAGTGACGCTAGATATCGTGGACACCTGCGAGCTCGTGTACGCAGAAGAGGGCAGACAGCATGTTATGCTGATCTCTGATGTCCAGCATGAGCAGCATTTCAAGACGATGCATTTGGCTGGCTTCATGTGTCTCAGAGGAAGCACGTCAGCCTTTACGCTCCCCTTAAGGTAGCTGTCGTATGATAGGTCAGGCTGGTGGGTGGGAATTGGCAGGTGACTGGGGAGAAAATGGGGGGGGGAATCACAGGGCACAATCACACACACACACACACACACATTCACACACTACGGCCAATTTAGAGATGGCTACAACGCATGTCTTTGGACTGGGGAGGAAACCGGAGTACCCGGAGGAAACCTCCAAAGCACGGGGAGAACATGCAAACTTGGCGCACACGGGGCAGAGGCGGGAATCGAACCCCCAGGCAAACGTGCTAACCATTACGCCACCGTGCCGCCCATAAATACTGTCATTTATAAAACATTTCTATCATACAAACTTTATACCAAGATAAGAAAGTTTCCTCTCAAGTAGTAGCTCTTATTCTGCACACACTATGTTTCCTTGCTGTTCCAACAACACACACAGTAATCCTGGAAGAGAACACTCCCATCAGTGTAGAAATGCCTCATCATAGGATAAAGGTGATTAGTCAGAGGAGCTTTGTATTAATGTGCAGTGTCTCTTTCTGCTAAGGAATAGGTTCTCAACCACGGCTACAAGAATTCTGGGCTTTTAAAATGGGGTCACTGAGAACCCTTGATCTAAGGGGAAAGGTGCAAAATCATGTCAGTACAATGCCCCTGCACAGCATAACAGACTTACTGGTTTTCTCTCTAATTTGTTACCTGTCTGTTTAACATCTAATGAAACTTTGCTGAAAATGACCACCACCATCACCACAGAGAACCCTCAGAAATTTACTTGTGTTTACATGTACAAGAAATGTCAAGGTCAGTACGAAACAGTAATCAGATTGCTTTCTAAATACCTGATCATACTTGAGCAGTAGCACATAGTAAACCTTCCAACCATTAGCTGTGCATCAAGAAAGGGGATAATGTGAAATATGATCTGCGTTAGGGAAACCTCATTAATGCAGAAAAGAAATGCTTCTAATTAACAGATTTAGAATGTTAATATTCAGTGTTATTTTGACAACTGAACAAGCATGCTTATTCTTTTTTTTCCCCTCCATTTTCACACCAATTTGGTCACTTTGCCAATTCCCGCCCACCAGCCAGCTCTCCCCTATCCCACAACAGCTACCAAAGAGGGAGGAAATGGGCAAGCATGCGCTTCCTCAGAGACCCTTGAAGCCAGCCACTGCATCTTATCAAACTGCAACGTCACAGGGCAATGTAGCACTCTTAGAGGAAAGTGCCAACTGCCCTCTTCAGCATACATGAGCTCACTGGTTACATGACTGATTGGTTAGTGTCAGTGTGATTGACAGGTTGGAGAGAGTAATGCCATACCACACACCCAGACAGCATGGCTGAATTTTCTCCCTAGACTCCTGGTCACGGACGCCTGTGACATAATCAGGATTCAAACTCGTAAACTCCCAACGATGGGGCTACCACTAGCCATGCTTAATCAAAACGTTTCTCAGAACTTTTCCAAACCTGCATAAGAATCCTATAATACATGCAATATGTGCACATTTTTCCCCACATCCCAGCCAAGAAACGTTCATGCCTTGCGCCCACTACGGCCCTGACCAGGATGAAGCTGTTAATGAAGATAAATACATGAATCAATGCACATGTGCACATGCAGAAAATCACAACGTAAATTATTTATGTTACATTGTTAAACATAAATTGTTAAACATAACAATTTATGCATAAAACCTGTCAGACACCCAGTAAATGGACTGAAACCAGCTTTAAACCTACATGAGATTAGTGTAGCATGTTGTTTAAATGAACACTTAAGTAATCTGGTCACTTTCCAAATCAGATTACTGATGTGCACATCCACTCAGTGCTTCTAGCACAAGATGCTGTTGTTGGTGTTGTTTTTAAAAGATTTAGGACACAAAGATTTATCTAAACTAATGCACACAAAATGAATGTACATACCCTTATACACTTCACTTATAAGCATGTGTGTTATCATCTGTGATATGTTTATATTTAGAATAAAAATGTAGTTTTTTGCTGTCGAGCAGAGAATTGTTGATTTGTCTAACTTGAAGGAATCTATGCATTGTGCCAATGTGTTTATTTTAGTCTGGCAACACTAAAAACATCCGTAGGACATTACGTTTCTCAATCACTAACTGAGTTATGGATCATGTTGATGATTTAAAAATAAATAAAACCACACTGTGGGCTTTTATTCAGTAGGAGCATCAGTGTGTGAAAGCATGTGTACTGAATCCAGACATTACCGCAGTGACGTCGTGCTCAGCCTGCTGCTAATAAAATCACACCCACACACAAACAAGGATGTTTTCATCATGTACACATGAGGGCAGATTAACACGTGTGATTGCGGTATTTAGCATGCTATTGTGTAATGGCTTTAAAATCGAAATCAAACAAGTGTTACTAACAACTTCCAAATGAAGTTTTTTTTCTTAGTCTGAAAGGAAGATAAGGCTGTAGACCGAGGCTGATGCCACATTCCTCCTAGTGCACTGCAACCTAATCGGATCTGCAACAGTCTATTTCACGTAGCACGTTAGAATTCTTCGAACCAACAATACTGTGATCGACCATTGTTTTCCAATGAAGGAAAAAAAAAAAGTAAAAAATGCTAATGAGCCTTATCTGGTACTGTCGAACAGGCCCTAAAACCTTGGACATATTGAAAGATAGATAAAAAAAAATCTCTTAATATATTACTCTGACGTTGTTCGTCTCAGAGAGGAGGGAATTCGTTTCCTCAGCAAAGGAAAGAGACTTTCATACAAAATGACATTCAATTTATCCCCTGATCTTAGTCGCAAAAAGTTCAGATCACTCACTCACTCCCTCACAGAGCTCAATGCACTCCAGTATACTCTGTAAATCTAGGTTACGAGATACGGTGGTGCAAAAATAGACTGGAGCACAAGAGAATGCGGTGAACAGAGATATGCATCGAAGAGAGAGGGAGAGGAATGATCCTGCTCAAATCCAAGGCTACGGTGCTGCGGAAAATACATTAAGGACGAGACAAGATGAAAGTGGCAACCATCGGCAACCATCCCCCATCCTTTCGGCACTCTCTCTCCCTCTCGCATGCGCTCTCGCTCTGCCCTTCTCTGTCTCGCTCTTCGTGTTGATTCTGCCCAGACACCCAGCAAATGGCCTCTCTCCAACTCCACTACACCCCCGACACCACACACACCCCACACCAACCCTTCTCTACCACACACAGGCAGGCTGACAGCTGGCTCTGCACAGAGCAAATCAAAACAGCAGCATCAGAGAGAACCTACTTCCCTACGTTCCCCTCCACCACCATATCACCTTACAGCCCATCTATGCATTTCTGCACTTCAACAATAACACACGTCACATACACACACACACCAGGCCCACGCTATTCGACACCACCGAGCAACCAGAGAACAACTACACGGAAATACAAAGCTATGCTTGACATTTAAATGCTCTAATCACTACTTCTTTACCTTCATTTAACTAGTCTCCTTACTAAAGGCTCGTTATAAACACTATTAATCTGGGTCCCAAATGGTACACTTCCGGTCTTCCACGTAGGTCGCAGCGTGTCCCGATTTTCATCCTGGGTTTCAAAGGATGCTCACAGGTATCCTTAACATACCTGAGGGAAAGTTCCTCACTAGTGATCTCTTACTGAACACCCCTGGCAACGTTCCCGAAGACCGATTATACCAGACGGAGATGCAGGAATGGATGGTGGATGCTACATCAACATGGACTACATAGAAAAGATATTCAAAAGTGTTCCTAGTATAATTAAGCAGCATTAAGGTTACATCTTATGCGGAGCAAAAAAAAAAAACGACTTTAAACTGAGCAAAACTGATCATATTTACAGTCTACATCCTCTGAGACGGAGCTGCATTGTCTACAGTAGATGTACATGTATTGTTGATGATCTTCCACATGTCTGTTTTAGGTCAGAGGACTGATGAAATGACCGTGAACTTCAATCATCTCAAAAGATGAACTGGTCATCGCAATACACTGAGTGAGTAGTGACATCAAATTCCCTAACGTATGGTTCAGGATTGTGGATTTCATATGCATCATAAGCGTGCGCTTTTTGGATGTCGACAATGTGGTGCGATTTGGGGCAAGGATCCTAAACCTCTAATGCTGATAACTACAACGTAGACTATTCGGCTTCACTAATATACAGTTTTAATGTACTTTTTCGTTATTTTCTCTCTGTTTACTTGCCCAGGAGCTGCAGATGGAAATCTGCTGCAAAGCACCTTTTCCTCATTTGACATTTTGTACATGATCCCAGACAAATAAACTAACTTACTAAGCTAACTTTGCTAAGCTTCGACTCCTGGAGAACACTTTTCTTCACTACAGAAGGTTTTGTCTAGTTAGTTAACATGGATTATCCACCAGACTAGACAAGAGTCTACTTCTGGACCTCGCGATACACATTTCTGACAGGTCTACTGCATGAGCTTCATCCGGCCACGTTCAGGAGAAAGAGAGGAAGAAAAGAGCCCAGACGTTTGGCATTCACTCGTAAAAGCAAGGAAAGGAGGATTCGCAATATGACACACATGAGAGGAATTGAAATTAGGGCAGAGTCTTGCCAAAAAGTTTTTCCCCCCCTTTACAGATGTAGTCTACAAACTTAATGTGCTCTGGTCAGATCACGAGTCAGTGTTTTCTTTCTCCAGGCTGCATCTCACTTGTCCTTTACACACATATCGTATCATTTATGTTGTATAGGTTACTAGGGTCCGTCTGCCATTTAAACCAAACAAACAGGACAAATAAACTACATCTATCTACTAATTAGACTGTGTTCGGATCAAGCCTACATCTTTCTAAATGGATTTCAGATGTATAATTAGTTTGAATCAGACCCATAATACAGATGCACTTTTTTTTGTGGGTCAAAACAGGAGTTGGAGAAGTTTTCTGCACTGATTCTTTGCTACCTTGAAACAATGCACTATAAAAGCTCGGTCTCCTCGATGCCTGTGAAACTGTCAGTGTTTCCTGTAAAACAAAACCCGACATGGTTCTCTATCAAACTAACAATTTATCTCATATTACTGTAATAAAGGACAGGGAGAACAGTAGAGGGTTTTTTTTTTCTGGTCACTTTGTAGAGCTAGGCTTGGCGAGCTCGTGTCCATCCTCCGCACGGTAACACACACACAGAGAGAGAGAGAGAGAGAGAGAGAGAGAGAGAGAGAGAGAGAGAGAGAGAGAGAGAGAGAGAGAGNTCGGTATGACACACAGTGTGCGTTTGTGTGTTTGTGCGAGAGTGAGAGAGAGTGAGACACACACCCACCCATCCCCCCCCCCCCCCCCCTCACTCACCCGAAGTCCTGGTCCATAGACTTGAAGAAGAATTTGTAGTTTGGTTTGTTCAGCACTTGTTTGAAATCCAGTAAAGTGATTTTCTCCGCCGCTATGGGAATCTTCACCAAATACGGCGTCTCCTCTTCGTCGATGTGATAAATTATTTTCGTTTCTGCCATTTCTCCAGCCACTTTTTTCCCCCCTCTTGTTCCTCAGAAGTATGGCAGAGGGAGCTAACCGGCTAACGCTAGCTAGCTAACAAGAGGTGGAAGAGGAGGAGGAGGAGGAGGGGGCGACCCGCGTCGCAGTCTACCGAGCAACACTTCTTCAGCCAAAGCTTTAACCAGGAAAAAAAACAAAAAACAAAGTTGAAATCCTAAATCGCTACTTCTGTCGTTTGTTTACACTCGAACACGCATCCCGGTGGTTGCTGGTTAACTCTGCGGATGTCTGTTGAAAAAGAGAATAAGAAGAGACGCCTACTTTAGCTCGGGCAGCGCAGGCCAGCTCCCCACCGCAACAACTTTTCTCCAACAACAGCAGTGGAGGGGGAACTGGCGCTTCCCCGCTGCTCCTCCGCGGCGCAGGCCAACGCGGCGCGTGACGTAACGCAGCTCCAAATGCACGCGCGCTCCCGACCGGCTCGTGCTTCCCAACCTCGACATTCCCAATATCCCAATGTCACAGCATGCTGAAGCGTACTTCACTCAGAAATACTGATAAATCACTGATAAGTAGCAAAGAAATTGCGGCATAATCCACGTCCTGACAGTATCACCCTTTTCATCTGAAATCCTTTGAGCTGGTTTATATTTCAAGCATCATGAATAACATTGTAGCAGTTCCCTTACAGAAAAATCACACACTATATGGCCAAAAGTTTGCGGACACTTTACCCTCGCACACCCGTATATGTTGGAGGTTCGAAGCACATAACTGTATACGATGTCTGTATACTGTAGCATTGCAACATCCCTTCACTGCAACTAAAAGGACCAAACCTGTTCCAGCATGACAGTGTCCCTGTCCATGAAGACATGGCTTTTGCCAAGTTTGGAGTTGTGTGTGTGACTGTTGCTAACCGCTCTCCCTCTCTTTCTCCGAGTTACACCCTGAGCTGCCGGTGTTCCAGATGCCCACCGCCCAAACACCACCACTCTGGACCTGTCCACCGGCGGCGTCTCATT
>CM074948.1:9835742-9860410 GCA_037577455.1 Pangasius macronema | reverse complement strand
TGTAAGTTTTTGATTTTTCCTATTATTCCCTAAAATGTTTCTGATTGTTTTTCATTTCATTTTTAATGCGTTGTAATTTGACATTGGGGGTGGAAAATGTTCTGACATGACTTATCTTTACACGACAAAAACCTGCCGTTTGAACAGGGGTGTGTAGAATTTTGTACCCACTGTACCTCGTTACTTTTTGAGAAAAGTTTAGATTATATAAATATTCTTTAATTAACTCCATTTAAAACTACACTGGTTTTATCACATACTTTTAGAAACGATAAATCCCTAGGGACACAATACAGAAACGAAATGGTTCATTATTCAGCCCTTCACAAGTTAAACCGGGTTTCATGGTTATGCACTACTGGTACCTTTCAGGACTAATGAATACTGAACTATAGCAAATGTGAAACAAGGATTAAATGTAACACCATAGAAATATTCTTCAGTTGGGGAATCCTTAAAGGTTCTGTGTAATATCCTTCAACATGCTGTTTCACTAAATGAAGCTAGAACCATTAGTCATCCAAAGAACTCTTGAAGAGCCTTAAAGAGTCAGTGATAATGCCTCCCAAGTGGCTGTTTCTATAATATCCACTAGAGGGCACCATGTTATGCTTATTTAACTCCCTTAGTACTGTGCATTACGACTGCAGTCAGTTGAGTATGGATAGATTCATTTCAGATCCATGCCTAAAATGACAATTCAGGGAAGAAGACTGGAATTCATTTCAATATGTAAAATAAATGTCTGAATCTCAGCAGTTTATACAGAAAGACTTGACAGTGCAGACTGGGAAAATGACTATGGAGTTCACTGAACATTGATTTTCCAGTTTATTTTGATATTTACACAGCCACTACACAGTATATGGATTCAGAGAATATGGCAATGGAATCAAGGCTACAGAAGTGAAGACAGTAATTAGTGGTCACAGTGTATGCTAAATTAAAGCATGTCAAATTTATTAAGGAATAAAAAACACAGCACCATGTTATACAGTAGATTTTGAGGTTTTGTATGCTTATCTGAATTACTTTGCTAATTCTGCATTAAATTACATATGATAGATGAATTCTTGTGTTTTTTTCTGTCTTTCAGTGGTGGAACAAATTAGGGCCGAACAGCACTCCCACCACGCAGGCCAGGACAAAAAGCATCCAGAATATCACAACCAACATCTGGACACACATCACGCTCTTTCTCCTCCTCAGCCCCTCCACTGTACTTACTATGGACTCAGGCGTGCTCACGCCCTCGCCCATCTGCTCCACCCGTAGGCTGACTGTGGGCAAAATAATAAACCTAGCATCCCGTGACTCCAGAGACAGGATCACTCTCTGAGTGACAGTAGCCAGCCGGGTGGAGACTGACACAGGCAGGCGAAATGTTACAGGAGGTAGCTGAGCGAGGATGCGGGAGTTGCACGGGAGGGAGTGTGCATCGCCACCTTCTAGTGGGGTGGAGTGGCGGCACAAGGGACAGGAGATGGAAGGAGGGCTGTTGGGATCGGGTGGGTGAAGAGGGGACAGCTGGATATTATGGAGGCATTCTGTGCAGAAGACATGGAGGCATTCCAGCATACGTGGGAGCTTCCGATCTTGATCATATTCCTGGTAGCAAACGGGGCATTCCACTTCTGGGGAATCCCCACTGACAGAGATTTCCTCCTTGGCAGATGTTGCAACTGGTACTGGGGCCACTGACATGGAGGTAGACTCTGGATGGGACTTCTGAGATTGAGATCTATCATGTGATTTGGGAACCTGAAATGAACCCTGTCTGTTAGACAGAGCTGTAAAGAAGAGGATTGTTACTAGAGCACTGTAAAAAGTCATATACTCATACAGTTGTGTAAAAATCTCATAGTTGTGAAAGGTTCAAAAATGTGTGGCTTAAGGTTTAAGGTGGACTAGATTCAAACTATCACACAGTCTGTAATTTCAAAATTTCCGGTCTGAAATTTGCTTTGATACTGCAAAACAAGCATGTTGGAAACAGTTTCCACATAAAAATGGGCAATGTGACTCTAACCACAGACTGTCCTTCTCTTATTTACTTCTGTTGAAAATACCTGACACTGCAGACTGCAATGAAAGCTACTGTGTGAAAAATGTTATGTTCAGAAGTAGAAACTTTGTGTGTCTTAGTATGTAGTGTGTGTGTTGAGAAGATGACTGCTCACGGTAAATAGCTATATGGATATATTAGGATAGGTACTGACTGAACACATTACACAACCATAGATTACATTCTCTGGAGTACTGTTAGTTGTTGCATGTTGTCTGTTTCTGTTTTAGACTGATAATCCCAAACCTCAGTGCACACTGGCACTGCCAGAGCAACCATCACTCAAAGGGAGAGCTACCTAGCAGTACATGTCCCTATAGAGTCAGTGCGACTGGTAAAGCTTGCAAATGTGTTCAACAACAGTTTCCCACGTCTGAAGCTATACGCTAATCCAGTCAACGATTCTGTTGTTAAGATTTATAAAACATGCCTTTCCATCTTGTAATTAGAACACAAATATATAAACTGGCAGTAGAGCAGCCTCTGCTACAGTAGTTTTTAGCATTAATAGTTGTAACAGTGTTCAGGAAGAGGCAGACAGAAGAGGTAGCAGAGATACTTTGTGGAGTTATAAATAATAAATTCAATCTAAGTAGGTCAGTAGATATTGAGCCATAACCATAGCCATCTGATCATATGTTATTTTAAGAAAGAGATTAAATGTACCTTTTCAGAGAATTACTGGTCTTACTTTTCCCGTGAAGCCTTGTGTCGCTTCTTGCACTTGAGCAGCACGTCCATTTTTATACATCACCTTAAAAGAAAAAATATATACTCAGCCTTCAGTGTCACCTCGGTCAAGTCTCATGCTTTTATGAACACATGCATGTTTTCGAATATGTGTAAGCTCACTTTCTCTACACCTCCACCCCCCCTTAATTCCCATGGTCCTATGCCTTGTGTTCTACCAAGGGGGCCAGTTTCCCTGACATTTATTACCTAGAGATGGTTTGGTTTCTAGGAGAGGGAGCAGTGATTATTTTGATGCCTCATTTCATCTCCTCTAGTTAATATACAGTTCTCATCATCATTTGACAAGCTTGTGATTGAAATTTCTATTCTACATGGAATATAGTCCTATGTCTAATACACAGTTTGTTTTATTCTTTGCAGGAAACTATAAAAAGCATTACACTAACAGGAAAACAGAGGTTACTGTGTTTGGGTAATCATTATAACAACAGTTAATGAATTGATGTATGTTTTCCACTAGGTTGGTTAGCATTTCAGCTGCCAAGTGATCATAGGTCATGGTTCTGTGATGTGAACAATGTGGGTGGACACTGCACTTTCAGCCACTGATGACTCAACCTCAGTTTTTTTCATCTCCCAGTTTCTGCTTTTTTGTTTTCTTTTTAGTGGCTCAGGAGAGAGAGTAGCATAGCATGACCTCTACCTCCCTCATTTTGACCAAGTCATGGAAGTACAGTCACTTTAGATCTCAAGTGCTTCCACTTTTAAGAACTTGTACTAACAAGTTCAACAGATGATCACACATTAACAGGCCGTGGTGTGCAGTATTGTACAAGTCGTTGAAAACCGTCTGAAATTTGGAAGCATACGTTTAGTGGCACAAAAAATAGAAAAATAATCTTTTATGATAAATTAAATATTCTCAATTTTGATTTAAAATTAAAGCAGAGAAGCTCTGTGTCTTTAAGGACTCCTGAATACACACTAGACATCAAAAGACTTTTTTTTCACTTCCTGAAAAATGAGGTCATACTTACTTCAGACAAAGACCGCCTGGGCTGCCAAAACGACTGTAAAGGCCCAGCCAGTTAGACCCAGAAATGACTGGCAGAGTTACACCCACAAGTGTGGGAGGGGAAAACAGAGGCAGGTAAATTTGGGGAAGTCAGCATGGGGTGAAAAGACATTGTTTTGATACAGAGCTTTTACATGAAGTGTTAGGACATGTGCAAGCAGCAATCCGTTTCCTGTAGATTTACAGTAAATCGCAAGTAAACAAAAGCTGCTGAATCATATTCTCAACATGAAAAACATGTAATCACAAAAAATGAACTGTGATGAATTATAAAGTGAATTTATAAAGGACACTTGATCTGGACTTGGTGTAGGCACAAGACACCCCAAGGCCACATCAGAGCTCTGCTGTTTGAGCAGTTCATTGATATTTCTTTTTAATGCACATCTGTGATATAACTAGCTGTATGGTGTGATCTGACACACATACACACACAGTTTTAGAGCGTTCTCACAGATAGCAGATATTTCTCAGCCAACGTAAGCTGAGTTTAGGTATGTAACAGATCAACTATGGCCCAAGTATAAGCAACCATGTTTATGTTTTATGGAATTTGAATTCGGCTCAAGTGATCAAATGTATAAAGTTCTTGTATGGCAATTATTTTTCATGACTCAACACAACTGCAGAGAGATGATCTNCTTGGATGAAAAGGGGTACGTGTGTGATTACACATTCACATTTGCTACAAGTCTTGATAATGAAACCACGGTTTTAGTTGAGTCACAGCTCATTTTAGCCAAAACAGTAGATTTAATCCAGCTGTCTGAACCCAGACTTGTTTAAAAGCCTGTAGTGAGATGGGACATTATTTTAAAAGCTGAAGATGTACACTATAGATGTGGACTTATGTCCAGGTAGAGGTGAAGGTCCTCCTTAAAAGGTGGCAAGAACCCAAAGAAGAGTGAATATTCCATTTTACATTTTAATTTGGAAACCTGGACCCCAGGAATGAAAAACTGCAAACCAGATCTATCCGGACTAAGTATAGTTATTAGAGTAGTTTAAAAAAAAAAAAAAAAACTTCTGGCCATTTGTAACGTGCCTCATGAGGCATCGAAACTCAGGGCATATGACGTCATGGTGTGTCGCAATGTTTTTGTTCGGGTAGTGCGCTTTTCTTCCTTTCTTAGGCGTTGTATAATCCTTCCGCCCCCTCACACACACACACCCCCTCACACACAGCTTTTGTTTGAAACCTCCCTATAAAACAGGCTCCGACATTCCTCCAGCAGACTGCTTCAGCTCGTTCTCACTCAGACGTTAATAACGCGACGCTAACAGCGCGACGCCATGCTGTCCGAGCTCGAGTGCGGGATTTGTTACCGGCTTTTCGACACCGCTCGCCGCTGTCCACGCCAGCTGGGCTGTAAACACAGCTTCTGTGAAAGTTGCTTGTTGACTCTCGCTGCGAGTCGAAGCCAAGAGCCTCAGTCCGGATCTCAGATAATCTGCGCTTTCTGCCGACACACCACTCCTGTGAACGGGGAGAAGGTGACAGACAGCCTCCCTGTGGATGAGCACATTCTGGGTCGCCTGGAGGAGGAAGGTGTCCTCGAGGAAAGCGCGAGCGATGCGGAGGATGAAGCAGAGCCAAGGACTGAGACAAGCAGCCAGTCTAAAGAAGACACTTTACCCAGGACGCAAAGAGGACGAGTGTGGAGGTCCATCAAGCGTCTGTACAAGAAAGTGAAAGGACCAGATCGGCGAGGTGAGTGGAGTTTTATCCAAGTCCAGGAGTGTCCAGTCTTATCCACAAAGAGCCAGTGTGGATGCAGGTTTTCATTCCAGCTAAACAGGAGTCACACCTGATTCCAGCTGTTTAACCGGCTGATCTGGGCTTTTAATAGACTCACGTGTGGCTTCTGCTTGGTTGGAATGAACCTCACCCACACTAGCCCTTTCCAGATAAGATTGGACACCCCTGACACCCAACTCTTTCCTCATAGCAATCCGAGCCTCATGTTACATCAAGTTTCATAGACCCCTAAACCTAACCTTAACCTGCAGGTTCCTAACCCTGGTCCTGGAGTACTCCCTGTTCTGTACATTATAATGTTTCCCTGCTCTAACACACCCACTTCATGTACTCTAGGACCAGGGCTGGGAACCAGTTTCTTAATAATCATAACATGAGTTGATTGTGAGAATTTCGTAAGATCTTCAGACTTAACAAGCACTCATTATGTGTGTGTGTTTGTGGGTTTTTTTAGGCGGTGTTACCGATGCTGAAATGAGGGATCTGGCACTGATGGCTTGCTACATGATGTAAAGAGCCTAGACCAATGAACTTGACCTACTGGATGCAGACCAGTGAAGGGTTGGTACATGGATCATTCCTTTCAGAGCCACCTGAACATCATGGACTCTTTCCCCAGCAGGCTACACTGAGAGAAGGGAAATAGCCACAAGCAAACCTAAATAAAGGAAAGTGTTGGTAGCAGAGAGCATCAGATTCCCGCCTTATGCCAGCTTGAACTGCTTTGCATTGAATGTTTTATGTATTAAAAGTTTTCATACTGTGAAAAGCAGCCATATCTGTTAGAGCTATATGTTGGACTGCAGATGTATTTTTGACTTGCACTCTGACTCAAATGTCATGTAACGTATAACAAATCATGAATTCTAATTAGTGTTAAACTTGCGAATTTGTCCTGTATTTATTATGCTATTAAATTAATTTTCTATTGTTTAAGTTTTTATAAAGATATTTTCTTGTATTTTTAATGAAATTGTTTTTCAACTGCATTAAAAAAAATTAAATTATTCTGGGAAAGAACAACTTGCCATGTTTGTGTCACAGTTTATTATTATAATATCACAGGTAATAATGAAGAAACATTTGACTAACCTTTTAAAACACATTATATGAAAAATACTTTGTTGGTCAGGTTACAAGTTTCCATGAAAAACAAGGTATTTCAGAAAGTAAACAAAAAAAGTATTTGGAGTGGTATATGTATTTACGAGGCAGATTTTAAATACATATAACTTGAATATATCAAGCCACAGTCTTTTTGGTGTTATTACTCATACTGAAGTAGTAGCCATTTGTTTCATCCACACATCTAAAAAGAGATTTATATTTTATCTGAATGCGGTTAAGTCTAGAAGGCTTGTGTAATCTGGTCCTAGACCAAAGTAAATTGAAACTCTAAAGTCAACATGAGAAGCTCTGTCCCCAATGTGTAGAATTTTATTATCAGCTAACTGAGAGCATACAGTAATATCACCATGTAAGAACATGTTTTCCCTCAAAATAAACAAACAATATAACCTTACATAGGAAACAGCGACAACTGGACATTACTGAGCTCATAAAAAGATGGCCTTTCTCTTCCACTCCTGTTTGCCAGCTGCAGTCTGCTCTCTGATTCTGTCTGAAAATGAATGATGGCACTTGGACACTGTTTTAGCAAGTTTCCCAGCTAGCGGATTTCAAACAAAGTTCAAATGTGCACTGATAAATTTGTGCAACATCACGACTGAGGTTAAGTATTGTAACAATGATCTTTTTTATCTTTGTCTGACAGTGGTTTATGTGACATTTTGTGGGGAAATGTTTTGCTGAACATCAGTCAGTGAGCTTTTAATTAATGCTAATCTGAATTCTGTATTCAGTGAATAGTTTCATCTAGCTCACTATAATCCTCAAAACAGCAGAGCTAAGCATATGGATCTATATAATGTGAAGAGTTTTTAAATGTCAGATTTACCCCTCTATTATCAGCCAGAAGCATAATGTACACAAAGGAACAAAAGAATTCCTACAGTGGAACATAATTCCTGTAGTGTTTATTCATTCAGCTGGCACCGTTCCTAACCTGTCATCACTGATGTCACCGATTCAGAAAACTCTGCTGCTAAATCTGTGTCTACAAATAGCACTAGTGTTTCCACTTGGAATGAAAAGCCCTTCAGTGTTGATACATTCTCCCACGTCTTCCAGATTTCCCCAAATGGACATGCCGGGTTAGCATTGTGCATGTTAGGGGTGATTATATACACCATAGAGAATATATAAATGACCGCAATCACACAGAGGAATCAATACCAATATAAGGGACATGTTACTGGTAATGCTGCTCTGGCTCACAAACTGACTGATTCAACAAGAGCAGCTTTCTCTAAAAGTACTACAAAATAATAATAAAAAAAGTTCTACAGTAAGGGGTACGAGTATCAACCCCTTACAAAACCTGACCTCAGTTCTCTTTAAAACTACTGAGAATATTAACAGACGTGTCAAGGGACTCGTTGCCTCAGCACTGTCCTCAAAGAGAGCAACATCTTTTCAGTCAAGAGACTAGGAGACCATTCATCGGTATCATGTCAAGGGTTCAGACCAAGAAAGAACCCCAGGGAATTTCCTCAAACCAGGAAGGACAAACAATATCCAAGACAGACACTGTACTTTGAGCATGTAATAAAACTAATTATAAGCCTGTAAATGGTATAAGTGTTATGACTCATGTCCACAGCAAGGGACCCAGCAATCAATTTCAAAACTTATTAGGAACAAGTCAGCATAGGCCTCTCACTATTTGTCTACCTCAAGTTCTACCTCAGGCAGTATCCTCTTATCAACACTGTCCATTAGCTGGCAGTAACCTTTTCCAAATTCAGAAAACTCTGGAAAAAGGCCACAGTAAATCACACGGCTATATTCACTCATTGTCAGTAACCATTTTATTCTGTTCAGGGTCGCAGTGGACCCAGAGCCTATTCTGGGAATGCACCCTGGATGGGATGCCAGTCCATAACAGGGCATCATACCCACACATTTGCACACTCATACACACCTAGGGGCAATTTAGTATAGTCAGTCCACCACCTGATTTTGGGAGGTAAGAGGAAACCATAAAACATGAATAAAAAAAGACAAACATGCGGACATGTGAAGAACACACACAGAAACTTCCTCCACTCAGACAGTAACCCAAGCTCAAGATCCAGCTGGGGTCCCTGGAGCTGTGAGGCAGCAACACTGCTCACCCCCATGTCACACATGGCTAAAATATTCAAATTTGGATTGCTCCACTTTCCAAAAAACCTTTGAACTACGTGAATAATTTAAACAGTAAAGGAGATGAAGCAACATTTCTTTTACAGTTGCCCAGTGCCTCTCAATCGTTCAAGATAATCCAGCCAGCATAATTCAAGGAAAAAATCGCCTTAGTGAACATTCCAACTGACTCTCTACTATGGAGTCCATCTTTCCACTGGTATTCACCAGCCCAAGAAATCAGACACAGACAACAACGAAAATAAAATGAGATAATACATATTCTAAAATCAAATTCACGTATTTTTAGATGACCCATGTTCATTTTTCTCAGAGGTTTTTGATCAGGCAGTTACACTATTATAACCAAGAGTTTGTCGACACCCTCCTAATTCCTAGTTCAGGTTTTTCAGCCACACCAATTACTCATTTGCACATAGCAATGCAATCTCCCACAACCAAACAATCACAATACTCTAACTTGAACTATCTTGTATTGAATGTTTTAGGCTACTTTGACAAGACAGTACATGTTTCGTCCTGTGAAAACCAGCTATATCTGTTATGGCTTTATGTTGGACTTGCACTCTGACTCAAATGTCAAATAAGTTATAACAAAAGATGAATTCTACCTAGTGTTAGCTTGTGAATGTTGCTACTTTTTATAGCAACATCTATATTTATTTTGCTGTTATAATTAATTTTTATTGTTTACTGTTTAATACTTGTTAAAGTTTTTCTTGTATTTTAATGATTTTTTTTTTCAACCAGATAAAGAAATTTTTAATTACCCTAATCACAGGTAATACCAAAGATACATTTGAGTAACTATTTTTCTTAAATAAAAAAAAAAAATTTAAAAACTTGTATAACTAATGGTTGGTAATCAGGTTACATTAAAGGTTCCACACAAAACAAGGTATTTCAGGAAGCAAACAAAAGTATTTGGAATGGTATATGTATTACATTACATGCAGGTAAACTTGAGCCATTTGTGTTATCCACAGATCTAAAAACAGAGTTATATTTGATCTGAATATAGTTAAGTTTAGAAGGCTTGTGTAATCTGATCCCATAAATCAGGGACAGAGATTCTCATCAAGTCATGCTGATTTTAGATTTTCAATTTACTTTGGTTATCTAAAATCAACATGACTTGATAGGAATCTCTGTCCCTGATTTATAGAATTTTATTAGATAGCAGCCAGCATTAGAAACAACCTCGATCTTTGGGTTTAAATACAGTTGCCAGGATCATTTAAACCCTCATTAAGCAAACAACATTTACTAACAACATCTTGTAAGCACACCCAGTGCCATCACTATTTTCTCATCCAAATTAAGCAACAAATATAACCTTATATTTGTTGTTCATGTTTGGAGAGCACTGCACTGCTAGATCTTCCATTTCCATCTACTATGAAATGGAAGCGTCTAAAAGAAAAAACAGCCACAAAGTGTTAGGCCATGCAACCTCATAGAGCAGGGCCACCGAGTGCTTTAGAGAGTGTTGCGTAAAAATCACCTATTCTCTGTTGCGCCACTCACTACAGAGTTCCAAATTGCCTTTGGAGGCAACATCAGCACAAGAACTGAGCAGCAGGAGCTTCATGAAATGGCTTTCCATTGGCGAGCAGCTGCACCGAAACCTAGGCTTACTATGTGCAATGCCAAGCATCAGCTGGAGTGGTGTAAAATACATCGCCACTGGACTCCTGGAAGTTCTCTGGAGTCATCAGTTACACTATCTGTCAGTGTGATGGACAAATCTGGGTTTGGTGGATGTCATGAGAATGCTACCTACACCAGAATGCATAGTGCCACCAGTAAAGTTTGGTTGAGGAGGTAAAACAGTCTGGGTTTGTTTTTCAGGCAATGTCTTTTTTCTAGTATAATAAGAAAACATTTTATTAACCCCAAGTGGAAATTAGAGATGACTGTGCTCCTATGCACAAAGTGAAGTTCATACAGACATAGTTTGACAGGTTTGGTGTAGAGGAACTCTAATGACCTGCACTGAGCCATGACCTCAACAACACTGATGCACCTTTGGGATGAACGGGAACATCAATTGTGAGCCAGGCCTTCTCGTCCAACATCAGCGCCTGGTTTTGCAAATGCTCTTTTGACTGAATAGGCACAAATTCCCACATATACAGTCCAAAATTTTGTAGAGCGCCTTCCCAGAATAGGGAATGCTCTGATAGCCAGAAGAATGGGGAGCATATTAATGCCCAATTCAGGAAGCAACTTCCTCCTTGACAGACTAGGCCCCTAACTTCAATCAAGGGGCTACAAGCTTTCATTCCCACCAAGCAAGAGCCACATCTGATTTCACTTGTTTAATCAGCTCATCTTAGTGTGCATTCAACTATCAAGTGTGCCACCAATTTGGCTGTAATGAAAACCTGCAGCTACAGCAGCTCTTTGTGGATAAGATTGAAGAACCCTTATTTAGATGTTTGCATGGTGAATGTCAGAAAGTCATGAATCAGTAATGTACAAATATGGAATTACGCATGCATGCAAGCAAACAGTGTTGCCAACCAGCCAGATCTAAATGAAGTTAAGGATAGCACTAGGGAAAAGCAAGGCCGGGTGAAGTCAATAAAGGAAATTAAATATAGAACGGTGAAATAATCAAACACTATAGTGGTCATTTTATTAACACACAGAGGTCAAGACCAACCAAGCAATGTTGTGTTTTACTTAATGAATTGAATGTATTTAAGTCTATCATGAATACAAGAAAGGGTGAGTCAAAACAGCTCTGAGAATGCACCTTTTGAGATAGATAGATAGATAGATAGATAGATAGATAGATAGATAGATAGATAGATAGATAGATAGATAAACAAACTACTGTTGTTCAAATCCAAATGCCACCATCATAACATAATGTAGCAATGAACCTCTCAAATGATAAAAAAAAACAGGAAAAAAAATCACTACTTGAAGTTGTTGATCTCACTGGTAACATTACCCTGAATTTCAGTGGTCCCAGTATGTCTATTTTGTACGCCTGCTCAAAGGACTTTTTAAAGGAAAAAGCTTTAACTCTTCTCTAGCATAGCTAAGCCTAATCAACTGTAAACCAATTCAGATTTCAAAGCCGAAAGGCACTGATATGTGTAACTGATGAAAGAAGGTACAAATGATCTCCAGTGCAGTTAGAAGCAGCAGACAAGGGAATGGCAGCAGACAGCAGAGAAATAATAATAATAATAATAATAATAATAATAAGAATAAGAATAAGAATAAGAATAAGAATAATTAATCTTTGCATACGCAAAGAATGATTTTCTCAAAATTACTGTATTGGCATTTAAAATGATCCAAACTGGTATTATTTAATATAAATTTTAGAAATCAGGAAAAGCTCATATATGCAAAAAAAATAAAATAAAATAAAAATAAAAATCAGAATCCTGCAAAAGATTCAATTTCTGATTAAACAGGCATTGAAACATGGGATCAGGAATAGCTTTTCTCTCTGTTAAGATGACCTCTTCTAATTGTCCCTGAATCAGTCGTCAGTACAATACGGAGAATACAAACTTTTTTTTTCTGGTTTATGAGTGTAATTGCTGTTCACACCAACAGCTACTTGTGAGCTGATTTTTAGTGCTTCATTTTTATGCAGTCACTTTTGTTTATTAGTCCCAGTAGCCTTTCTGAATTGCGTAACTGATATTAAATACTTGAAAGCTTTTAAAAGAACAAATGCTGGTGTTCTGATTCTTTTTAAGCCTTTACAATTATCTTCAGTTTTACATTTTTTTATTAATTTAAAAAAAATAAAGAGAGCTGGGATTCAGTATATGTGGATGAACAGAGAGGACACACACTTGTTCACACTCCTGCGTGTGTAATTTCATTGTGCATCCTTTTGACCTGATAATTTTATGATGAGCGTTTTACTACAGGAAAATATGTTCAGCATGTACAGTAAAATATGATCAGATCTTTACGCACTGCTCTTTATGAGCTGAAGGCAGTGCTTGTGACAGAGCCACTAGATGGTGTGTGTGTACTGTTCAGGGAAGAAATGCTCCCGGAGGTCTTTGGGTTCATTTTTGTTTGTCGTCAGTACTATGGGTCTGTTGTACCTTATAAAAAGCCTAGATATGTGAACCAATCAATTCAGACACGTGTAATATTCAGTTTTTGGGAGTGTAATTTTCAACAGTTCAGTACAAGCAATTTGCATGTAAATTAGTTTATATATATATATATATAAACACTGCTAATAAAATACCTGTTTTTACAAGCTCATGAACCAGTCAAAAAATATTTCAGCTGATCAAACAGCAAAGTGAGTTTATCATTAATAGCAGTTAAAAGACTGTCTGTCAGACTTGAATGAAAGATGCCCCTCTCCTATTCATCTGTGTAACCCCTATACTCTTCTTCTTCTTCTTTTTTTTTCCCAAAAGGAAAGCCTTCCCTCCAGAAATCCCCTATTCTACACCCAGTGCTCAACTGTAGCTGTGGCTCAGCGTGAGGCCGAGGCGAAGGGGGAAATGTGTTTGGGGGTGTTTCTGTCAATCATGACTACATACATTGTACACTGGATTACTGCCCCTCCCCCATAAATGCCTGGAAAGTGGAACATTCCTTCTACTTAAGAAGTTTTGTGTCCTCTCTGTCAGTGAAAAGCGCATGGAGCTGCAGAGTGGGAGAATGGTGACGTGACAGTTTGAGAAAGTGTGAATGGTGGGATTTTGTGCAGGACGACGGAAAAAAATGCATAGGAGGATTGAAATAGGGCTCATTTCCCTTCAGTGTGTGTAAGAACATGTCCATGCTGTAGTTTTCCCACCCCTCCCTCTATCTTTTCCTATTCTCATGCTCTCTCTTTCTTACACACACACACACACACACACACACACCCCACTGCAGGATGATTCTTCACCATGTGCCTGTGGGTTCTCAGGCAGTTCTGGGGGGGGAAAAAAACCTAGAGGCCCCAAACCACCACCATGCTTCTCTCTCTCTCTCTCTCTCTCTCTCTCTCTCTCTCTCTCTCTCACTCTCTCTCTCTCACACTTTCTTCAACCAATCCTAACAGCCTATCAACCTTACATGACTCTATCCACATTCACTTTCTGTGTGACGCTTTAAAACCATCCTTAACACTGCTGAAAAGTCCAGCTATTAGCTATTATTTTCAGTTATTTTGATGAAAATAATACAGGAGTGAGGCAATCAGAAACTCAAATATTTATTGTGCAATATTTTCAAGCAATAAGGAAAGGTGGAAACTTACCATCTGGCAAATATGGTCTATCAGCTTGACTAGCTTGGTCGGTGTTTTGGCAGCTGGTAGCTGATCAGACGAAGCTGGGTTTTGATATAAAACCTTTCTGTGCATCTCCTTCTGTAAAGACGGGAAAATTAACTAAGTGCACTGAAGACCAGGTATTGAAATGCATTAGAACAAGACTGTAGCTAATGTCACGGTCAATCAGACAGCACACTGTGGCTGCTATTCTCTACCGGCCTGTGTCTGCTGAATCTTCTTTAGCTCATGGTATGTAAAATTGAAGGTAGCTAGCTATTTAAAGCTTGCTATAAAAAAGGAAGCTGAATTAGACTTCTCTTAAATACAGTTAAATGTATGTTCTGGGTTCTTTCCAACTCACGCACACACACAGGCAGGCAAATGCATGTCTGCCTAAGCCAAAACGGGAAGCAATAAAGCAGGAAGATTTCCTGAAGTACAGCTAGTCCTAAGAGTGGGCTGCTGTGTGGCTGGAAATGATGACTATGATTTTTTATGACGGATAATAACAGCACTAAACTTTAAAAATGAATGGCAGTAATGTACAGTTAATGGAAATTGTGCATCTGCAGCATGGTTGAGGCCTGCATCATATTTTCACCCTGTCCCTTTATGTCAGTGGATAAGATAAAAAAAAAGCAGAAAGTTTTGTAAGCGCTGGAATCAATATGCAAAGTGTGGATAAGTTTACTGTTTCCTGATGAAATCTGAACTCTTGTGTAATCGATTTTGTGGTTGTTGTTTGGAATGCTGTATGATATTCATATAAACCTGCTGAAATGTAGAACCGTAATGGCTAGAAATAGAAACAGCAGAGTAATATACATTTATTTGTTTAAAAACATTAACACTGAGTACTTTGATGATGCATCTTTTATATTTACACTAACATTATGACTTTATGATATGGTTTTATATGTGATTTTCTTACTTTGGATTTTTATTCAATATCTTTCAGCAGAAAAATGTATACTTTATACTCACTACAATTTCAAACAAATGGGCACTCTAATTTAAAATATGTGTATATATATATATGGAAGTCATAAAGTGACCTAATATCTATTGCCACAGATATTGATGTATTATCTGTTTTGTATATCTAGCCAATTTAAGCTCACTATTAGCATGCAAGCTACTTTGTATCGTCAGAGCTATTATTAAGTAACATCTGAGCTGCTGATTAATATTAAGTTCATATTTTTCCTGTGTTCTTTGGTTTTATCCGGTAAAATGCACACTGTCGGTGGTGTGTGAGGTGAAATCTTTTCATGTACTTTTATACTTTAAGGAAAATTAAGAGTGTGTATTTCCATACTTTCTTTTAACATGAGCAAATAATCTGAAGGTTTTTATTTTATTTTATTGTGTAACTGATGACCTACAGGACTACGCCCTCACCTTTGTGTCTTCAATGTGATGTCTGCGGTTCTGCCTTCCCACACAGCGAGTCAGGACCTTGAAAACATTATTAGCTTTTAATGCTGATATTCAAGTTCTTTCATGTTCATTGGATGTGAGACCAAAATTGTTCTCGATAAAAGTTACTGGTCCTACGTCAGCTTGTAAAAAATAGCTTCCTTCTAGAGTGAGACAGAGTGAACTGTCTACCATCCAGAAGCTTCAGGCTCTGTAAGGCACCTCGAAGAGGAGAAACCGGAACGAGAGATACCCGTATGTGTAATCAGGTCAGAGACAGAATCCCTTCAGATCCATGCTTCTGTCCCCCTAGAGGGCCGAGTAAAAATACACCTGGGTCAGCTGGTTTGATCCTATGTTTGCTGCTGCTGTAATGTTGTGTGTTGTGTTACAAGGTGCTGTTTTTGTGGAAATGACTGGTTGACTTGCAATTGGTGGTTTATGGAATTGGTGGTTTGCGTACATGTTCTTCTAATTTTCTCAAAAGCTACTTACTCTGTTGGTGGGAAGTTAGACCTAACAGTGTTGTCTAGACCTTACATTCTCAGAGTCAAACTGCAGAAAACCTGTACTGCCTTGGAAACACAGGGTTAGGTAGAAGGCAGTCAGTGTAAACACAGGTCCAGGTGACAACTGCACGATTGCTTGTCATTCAGTGTCCAGCTCACCTGAGATACTGTTACAGCCGTGGACATAATACGGATTTATCTCTGTTGATAGAATGCCATCTGGCACATTATACTCTCTCTCTCTCTCTCTATCACACACACACACACACACACACACACACACACACACACACACACACACACACACACACACACACACACAGAGAACATAATGAATGCTTTGTGTTTGTATGGCTGTAGATGCACTTTGTCATCATTTTTATACAGAGAGATGAGATAGGGCAGTAGGTAGAGGACAGACACACAGACAGAGTGAGAGAAACTGTCATAAAAGATCAACATTTTAAAGTAGAAACCCACATTTCTGCTTTAAAACTCTAGCAGATTAGGTTATATTTTCCGCTGATGAAGAAGCACAAACCGGAGATATACAATATACAATATACACTCTATATGCACTCTACAGTATGCACTGGCAGTCCTATGTTGATGTTGATCAGAGTTTTAACTTGCTAATTTCAGTTCTGTTCCTTCCTAAGGAGAGGTGCGTGCTATGGTAAATGAATCATAATATTTAGCTACCGGCAAACTAGGGCTGCACAATATATCGAAATTATTGAAATACCACAAATGTAAATATCGTGATATGAATATCGCAAGGGTTTGCGATAACTGAATGATGTTAATACTTCAAAAAGTTATGAAAAGTTACAGTTTTAGGGCGACGCGGTTAGCACAGAATGCTTTCTTTTCCTCAAAAGAACATGAAACGTATGTTGGTATATATAAATATAATGTTAATTGATTTTACACACTTATAGCGTTATCGTACCACATATCGCATATATTAACCCATTATTTAACAAGTTATTGCATATCACATTTTCCTTCAGTATTGTGCAGCCCTATGGCAAACCAATGACGCTGCATTTACAAAGATCTATAACAAACTACAGTTTCTGCTATGTCTATACAAATAGAGAACCTTTATCTTCTCTAACAATAGAAAAAAAATCAAGCAATTGTCATACAAACATGTTAACACTCGCCAAGTAGAGTGCTGGTTACCTCGAAAAACTGTGGAGATAGTCAGCTTTAAAAATAAGGATTAAACACAGCAGAATGTACTCTTATAGGAAAATCTTTAATGACAGAATGGTGTGATGGGGCTTAATGCAAAGCATACCTCCAAGTATTTTATCCCTCTTATACCACAACAGTACAATCTATTATTTATTAAAGAACTTTTCATTTAGAGTTACATTTAATGTTTTGGAATGTCTATGAAACAAGTTATCCTATTATAGCAGAACTAGTCGTTCCCTCACGTTTTCTTAAAGTTAGTGACACTCCGTAAGTTAACAACCTTCACCAAATTAATTAATTCATTAGTAGTCTTAGATTATGTGGAACTTCTACCATGCAAGTGTCTGTGAATCGGCTGTTACCATAAAAATTGGTCACCTGTGATTTGTCTTGCAGCCGTGACTACTCACTGAGAAAATTATCCAATACCTTCTGACCAGGCAGAAGAGAGAATTAAACCGCTATAGTAAAAATAAAATAAAAAAAACATAAAAATCATGATATTGATAAGATATCATCGTACTGACCAGCCCTAAACCCAACTCCAATTGTGCATTTGTAGAAAACAAGTTTCTTATTATTATCGACTTACATCTTTAAAATGACTTTTTAAGTGTGGCTGTTTCTTCGCCATGGTCCTAAGCGTTTTAAGCGTACACCTCCTTCAATAACTGGTTTCAAAATGCCAGTGTGTGGACCACAATAAATCTCCACTCTGAACACTTCCATGATATACACTTTTTTGTTTTTAATAATATCTTGAACAGAGAACCAAGAACACATGAGTAACACAAATGGGCAGCTCAAACTGCAATATGACACGAGGGACTCTAAATCACAGGAAACATAATTCTAGCACATAAGATCAACGTTAATCCTGGTGATAAGCTCTAACCCCCAAACCGAAAAAAATAAACTAGTAGAACCAGCAGCAAAACAAACTGTGGGAATGCTCTGGAAATTAAAAAAAAGATATTTTACACTATGATGTAGCAAAACCACTCTCAATATGCAATATCATAAGACAATATGACAATATACATATTGTCTTATGATTTTGCTGCAGAATCAGAGAGAGAGAGACAGGATGTTTGTTGTCCCATACCTGACCTGACCTCACTGAACGATTTCAGTTTTTATGGATGTCCCAATCACACTTTTTCAATTTGCTATAAAATACAGATTATAAGAGCTCTCAGTTTAGGTCAACTATATTTAATAATCATCTGATATTGGTACTTGTTTAATAACAGCCTCTCTGTACACTTTGTCAAGTTATGAGACACATCAGAGGCATCATAACAGCGTGCTTTGTAACAGTGGTTCTCAAAATGTGGTCTGGGAAACATAGCGTTTTGTTTGTTTTTGTTTTTTAAATTTTGTCACAATCCACCATTATCACTTATTATATTTATTACTGAGTTCTTATGGTATTGGTGTATTTGACTGGTGAACTGAAGTAAACAGATTTAACCCAAACCTTAATAACTGAAAATGTCGCCCTATAAATAATGTCAGCTTGGACCTACGGTGTTCTGTGGAACGTTTGTTGAAACATTCAAGAAAAAGAAAGAAAAAGCCGTAGGGCTGAAAAATTACCCAGAATATTGTTGTACACATTTAAATGAGTCTTATAGTCTCTGAATAGTTGGCTTACTATGACTGAGCGAGTCCATAAAATGTATTTTAAAGTAAAAGGGGTAGCTGGCTACGAAAGGTTTTCTGTGGTCATCAGGGAGCCGCTACTCACCATCAGGTCAGGACATCTCTAACAGTTTGACATTCACAGTTTGTCTCCGTAAGACCTCTCAAGGAATAATCAGGAATATTGAAATAGGCTGGTACAGATTTTAGAAAACAGCATCCCTCTGTGTATTATGTCTGCACATCAGCATGCTTTATTAGGCATATTTTAGCTTGTGATGTTCAGGATCACATTCCAGCTACATCTTTAAAAAGTCTTTTTCGAGGCAGGTCATTGTGCAACAACAGCCTTCTCCCTACACATAAATACAGTAAAACGGAAAATGATCTTCAGAAGGCAGTTAACCATCATTAAAAGCTGAGTTAAAGTGAGAATAATGCCAGGAAATGAAAATAGAAAAGCATTACAAAATTAACCATGACATTAGAGAACTATAAGCAGAGTTCCTTACGCTCTAACTTTGGCACTGTTTGCCTTTGATCATATCAACCAATATGGAGGCTGGTATTTCAAGCTACACATAGATGTTACCTTTTACACTGATGTCAAGTCACTGATCCTTTTTTTTTAACTATTGTAAGAAAACCAGCAAAGGTCTGAACTCAGTGAAAAAGGGTGACATCCACAGAACTCTTAAGATTGATAATGTCATTCACATTCCTATTTGAAACATAATTTGTACAGTCCACAATGGACTGGATCAGCTAGCGTGTATGCATGAGGTAAGTAACAGCAGGTACCATCACAGAGAAACACCCCACCTTAAGAGTAAGATAAAAATAGCACACTGGGATACATGCTACCGTAGGAGCACAGGCTGAACGAGAATGTGAGAGAGGTGTAGAATTACAGATAGGCACTGTACTACTGCATAGGACTACTGCATAGTTGGGACATTTAAATCACATCAAAAGAGGACAAGAGATAAAAAGAGAGACAGAAAAAAAATGAAACAATGTCAAAGAACGAAGCAAAAAGAGAGACGACTCGGGAAACTGTGAGAGGTGAGATATGTAGACAGTTCTGTGAGAAGGAATCGACAGGGACAGTCAGTAGTGAGACTGGAGGAGAGGAGTACTGAGGCTTATGGTAAAGCTGCTATACTAATTAACTAAACATCACAGCACGGACTCTTCGAGCTTCACCATCATCTGAACAATTCACACTGTTGTACCAGTCTTTTTCTCGGTGATTTTGCCGTCCCAGCAGTTCTTCAGTCAAAATCAAGCTGCAAGACTTCTTTCAAATAACTACAATCATAACAATAGGCACTTCTTTCAAGCTATTCATAATTCAAGAATTGTGATCCTCGAGTTCCATTGTTTGACCAAATCCTTTTGCCAAACTGTTCACACGCCTGATTGCCGGACCTCATTGGCTCTCGCTCAGCAGGCGTTTTTCATTCTGTCCTCTGATTGGCTGCGGTTTTTATTTGTTACAAAACCAATCTGGGCAGCAAGGAGAGTTCTTTTGGCACTCACTCGTACTGGTTGCTGCAACAAGTCAAACTAAAAACAGAGACGAAATGGTTTATCAGTCTTTTTCCAAAGTGCCAAAGAGGCAGCTGGACCTTGTGCAGACGCGCGCGCACACACACGCACACACACGCACACACACACACACACACACACACACACACACACAAGCATACATGCCTCTTTTCTGTTTGTTTTCTAACAGTCAAACTGTCACACACTGTGTGTACAGGAAAACCCTCGGACACCATTCCTCAGTATTCCAGGGGACCAGGGCAATACTTCAGCATTCTGAAAAAAGAGAAGAGAGAAAGGTTTTGGTTAGCACTTAGCATTAGAAACAAAAATAGCATGTTCTGAAGTGTAAATTTTATATTTGTTCTGATTTTTCTGGATTCTCTTTTGTTGAAAACATCTCATCTCATTTCACTGAGATTCATTTGCAAGCAATTAATTTCCAAATGGAATAAGATTATATCCTTAAGACTTAAGATTATATCTGATATAATATAATATAATATAATATAATATAATATAATATAATATAATATAATATCTAAAATGCATTATGAGCAGGTGGTCTTGGTAAACATCAGCAAAAGTAAAGATTTTGTGTCAAGCACAAGAGCCACGCCTTCCCCTACAGAACATAATCAGCCTTATTAAAAACAGAACCGTATTATAAAAATCAATAGAATGCATCAACATTTTCTTTTAGCTTCTTTATCCTGAACAAAAGAGGGTCAAGTATACATTAAGCTAACAGCAAATGGCCAAGATGATGTACATTAACCTTGTTTGCAGGAGTTTACATTCTGTTCCTGTGGCAGCAATAGAAAGAACATTACATTTGAGGACACATGCACCTGAAGGTGTGCAGAAAAACGTGACCATGCTCGTATGTCTCTGAGTGTATGTGTGTTCTAACGATCATGGGCAAGAAGCACACAGACGTCATCCTAGGAATATTAAAAATCAACAATGACTGAAACCATGGTCAAACCCAAATCCACGATTATCAGACCTCATTAAACAAAGAGCAGCATGGGCTTTATCGCTCCACTGCTCCATTTTTCCCCCCCGTGACTAATATCCTGTCATTTTCTCTCATTATTGTGTGTGAGTGATTTCAAAACGAACAAACAAACCCAGACGGCAGGTAACACGGTGTTACGTAGAACATTATGTGATATTGAAAGAAGGTTGGAAACATCTCTCTATTTACAGTTAAGGTCGGGTTTGTAATATTAATGCACTGATAATGATGTTTACTTCATCTTAAATATGATCTCAGGAAAGAAGCGTAAACGATTGGCTCAGGCCAATTTCACCAGTCGGCTAAACAGCGACATTAACATCCAGGGTGTGTGCACACGTCCTCAAGCGAAATTCAGTACTTTAAAAAAAAGTTACTTTTTCAAATATCACTTTTTGGTACTACCCTAAATATTATAACAGCACTCTTCCAAATAACTCCAGTAAGAAAACATACAGAGTTACAAGTTTTACCACGCAGTATTCAGTGAGTTGTTGGTGGGAATATGACTAAATCAGTGACAGTATTTACTGTTTTCCAGTACAACAGTTGTGTTTGTATATATCTGCATGTCTTTGTGTATACTAGTTCAACAGCTGGTATGGGAGCTATCATTTTAACCCTTGGCCCTGCCTCATGTTTAGCAAGATTCAATGACATTAGGGGAAAAAGGGCCTAAATTCCCTAAAATCTCAGACATAAAAATTAGAATTTAAGATAATTTAAGGCACTCTAAAAGGTATTTTCAGGGTTTTTTATTTCAGACTGTTTAAGGTTCTGCAGACACTTGGTTAGGTTACAACAATCACACTACACAAACCAGTGGTGTCAACTTCCTGACTGAACACTGACAACATGATCACATGCATATTGCATGGTCAGAGACGTGTCAATACCTGTCTCTACTTGCAATAAATTCTAAAATCAATACATGACTTTCCCCACTGAGCTTCTGTGGACCTCAACCTAGACCTTCATCATCATGCCAAAGTCAAACACAAAGAACTGCAGGACATATCCTTAAAAAAAAAAAAAAAACGCAGCAAGAGCCTGTATCTGTAAGCTCCTCCGAGTTCATTCTGACCCCACAAACAGAGCCATGAACTCTACACTGCTGAACTCTAATGACTGGCGCAGACCACAGCAGTGTTTGGTGAATGACTACCAATATACCAATATACCTGACCACACATAAGGGCAAAATTGTAAAAGCCTATCACTTACTAAGTGCCTCTGCAAGAACGAAAACAGATCAATGAAGTGTGTGACAGGCGAAATAAACAACGCCATTGTGATGATGTGAAAGCCAGTGTTCTGTTCTGCTTTGCCCTATGGTCTAAATGTTAAAACGACCCTTCTTCCCACCCCCACCTCTGGTCCTTCTCTTACGATGCTATATTTAGTTGGACCAGAACAAGCTGTGCTATCCAAAACACAGCAACTTAGTGACTCTCACAAGAAGACAGAAGAAACTGGCACACGCATATGTACTGCAACATGTACACACAATTCAAGTGAAAACATCTTGAATACAGTCGACTGTATCCAATATTTTCACTAAATATTGTAATATGAAACAAATGCAGAAAAAAGCTACATTTTCTGCTAAAATAACAATAATATTTCAAACTTGAAAATAATAAAATGCCTATTAATGGGCTGAAATGGGTCTTAAATTTGTTTTGTTCTAATCTGACAATGAAAAATATTAGATGTTCTCACCTGCTTAGATTGATTTTACAATCAACACCTGTACACCTACAATTATGCACTCAGTCTATCATGTGGCAGTAGTGCAAACCATTAAAAATGATTTTTTTCGCAAAAAATCAGAATGCGGAAAAATGACATTTCAGTGACTGTGACCATGGCATGGTTGTTGGTGCCAGACAGGCTGGTTTTGGTATTTCAGAAACTGCTGATCTCCTGTGATTTTCATGCAAAACAATCTCAAGAGTTTACAGAGCATAGTGCTAAAAACAAAAAACATCCATTCAGCAGCAGTCCTGCAAGCGAAAACGCCTTCTTAATGAGCGAACTCAGAGCAGAATGGCCATACTGGTTCGAGCTAGCATGATGTCTACGATAACTCCAATAAGAGTAGATAAGAGGGGTGAGCAGAAGAGGATTTCAGAATGCACAGCACGTCGTTCCTTGAGGTGGATGAGCTACAGCAGCAGAAGACCAGATCAGGTTCACCCCTGTCAGCCAAGAACAGGAATCTGAGGCTACAGTGCATACAGGCTCACAGAAACTGGACAGTTGAAGATTCCACATCCATATCCACAGAGTAGCAGCAGTGTTTGTAGTGCTGAAGTGTGTTTTATTTGACAGGAGCGCGGATGTCCTTTCTTCAGAGCACTGAGAAACAAGATGGAAGTCTTTCTTTCTCGATTCATCTCTGCATCAATGTCTCTCACTTCCTCATGTGTTTCTCCAGTTGAGCTCTGATCAATATAACAATGCCTCTGAGAGCCACCTCTCTTTCTGTCTGTACAGTGCTTAATTCCTCCCTCTTGGTCTTTCTGTAAGTGTGTGTATTTGCCTGAGTGTGTGTCTGTCTGCTCTGGGACATGTTTTATCTGTCTGGCTGAGTCAGACTTTGAATTAACTAAAGTTGTTGTTGTTGTTGTTGTTGTTGTTGTACACACACACACACACACACACACACACACACACACACACACACACACTGTGTGTGTGTGTGTGTGTGTAAAACATCAAGTAACAGTGATGCTTTTATTCTCTGCATAACTGTAATGCCTCGAGTATTGGTGGAATGTACAGGCTGCCTATATATGAATGCATGTTTGAACCAAACAGAAAAATGTCTGTGTTTGTGTGTCACACACTCTCTCTCTCTCGTTTTCTGCTACACTTTCTTCGAAACGACGAGACGACTATCTTACACTCACTGTGAGGCTTCCCCCCAGAGGCTGTCTATATATATATACACACACACTCAGGTCCAGAAGTATTTGAACACTGACAGAGTTTTTGTGATTTTGCCTTTATACACAACCACAATGGATCTGAAATAAAACAATCAAGATGTGATCGAAGTGTAGACTTTCAGCTTTATTTCAAGAAGTTCCACAAAAATATGGCATTTACCATTTAAGTTAATCTTGGTTTCATCAGTCCAAAGAATCTTATTCCAGAACATGGGAGGCTTTTTTAGACGTTTTCTGGCAAA
>CM074948.1:9824488-9835642 GCA_037577455.1 Pangasius macronema | reverse complement strand
GCTGTAATTCCTAAATGGTAAATGCCATATTTTTGTGGAACCTCTTAAAATAAAGCTGAAAGTCTACACTTTGATCAGTTTTATTTCAAATCCATTGTGGTGGTGCATAAAAGCAAAATCACAAAAACTCCGTCATTGTTCAAATACTTCCGGACCTAACTGCATACCCTTTTGTATTTATTGCGCCATGTGTGGGAGACATTGTGTGCATGCATGGCTACACAGCTATTCATGCCTTATATTTCATAGCAGAAGCTACACTGACACAAAAAATGTTAGGATAAGTCTGAACAGCGTGACAAGCACACATATGCTGTCTACATTTATATGTGTGAAAAGTAGTGTGTTTGTGTATGTGTGTGTGTGTGTGTCTCAATGCTCACTAACACTGTCCTAGTTTGGGGTCAAATAAATAGTGAAGAAAGAGCCAACCAGAGTAAAATGAAGTGGGTAAGAAGTCTTACTATCTAGCAGACCCTTAACAAATGCACACATACTCACACAAATGCACACATCTCTCCATACATGATCAATGATACATATATGAAAGATATACTTAAAATCCCAGAGAACACAGTGTAAGCTAGAAGTGTATATTGGGACCAGCAAAAAAGCATTCGCCTTATTGTCTGGAGATTGCAAGTTCGAATCCTGATGATGCCTCAGTCATCTATGGCCAGGAGTCCAAGAAAGCTGCTCTCTGCGTTTGAGGGATGGCATACTCTCTCCACTGTCAATCATAATGACACTAGCCAATCGTGGGTGTCTGTGAGCCTATGTATGCAGAAGAGGGCAAACAGAGCTTTCCTCTGAGTGTGTTACACTATTTAGTGATGTAGAATGAAGAGCAATTCAAAAAGCTGGTTGGCTTCACGTGTATTGGAGAAGCATGTGTTAGCCTAAACCCTCCCCAGTTTATAGCTGTCATGTCATAGTAGAGAGCAGGCTGCTGGGAGGGAATTGGGGGTGGTCAAGGTCACTGTGCTTTAAATTATATATTTGTTTAAAATTTTGGAAATAGAACCAATTAAAGTCATTAAAAATATTTTTTGCAAGTAAAGAAAAAAAAACTGCTACACGGGGCGGAATTGGACAAACATTCTGTGGGAGCGGGACTGGTCAGAATTCCTTCAGATGTGGGCTAGAGTGGGACTGAAAACCTCTAGTTTAAACCATTAAAATGTTTGTATGGATGAGACATTAAACCTTCAGCAAAGTTCCAAGGAAACAAACAAGACCTATATAATAAAATCCAGCTCAAACACCAACTTTCAGGGCATGGTCTAATGAGCACACTTTACTGAGACCACTCTGTGCCAGACTCACAGTCTGCTAAACAGATTGGGATAAAAGCCTCCTTCACTGGAAGAGCCACTCTAAATAAATCAGTGATATTTTGCACTCGCAAGATTTTGACTTGCTTTTCCTGTTGCCGTAGCCTCTTGCTCTGCTACAGCAAGAAAAAAAAACCCGTTTGCTGTGGATAACATGAAGTTTAGACAAGCTTATATAGTATTATATAGTAAAGCTGTCAATGATACTATACTTTCAATTTACTTTATCTGTATTTTTCAAAGCTACATTTTTCATCACTTACTAACATTACAGCGGTAAAGACTTCTCTTCTGCTGTATAATATAGTGCATAAAGCAATTCTTTTTCATAGTCAGCATACATTCTCAACATCTCCATTCTGCTGTCATGTTAGAGTTGTTTCATGGCTAATTTTCACAGCTGTGGTGTTAACGTATAGTCATGTCCAGTCACTGTAGCTCTTACAACAGCTGTCTAAACTGGTGAATTTTTTAAACCTGTACTCAAAATCACTTCATCCTACAAAGGCTTTGGCAACAATATGCATTATTTTATATGGACAGTGCAGTAGAGGCAGCAGCAGTGTGTGAGAGCAGTTGACGCACAGCTCACCCACATAAAGCCTCAGTGCTGTGACATTGCTGTGCCTCCAGGACGCTTTGTGTCATTCAGTGTAAGTGTGTCATAGTGCTGAAGTCAGCGGATGTATGCTGCCAGGAGCTTGCTTGATTTGGGAAGAAAAGAGCACTGTTGCTTAACGGTACTGATGGTATTTTGCAAGATCTGAGCCCAACGAGTAGCCAATATTGGTCAACTATATGATAAAGAAATGCTGAATTGGGGCTTTTCGGTTTAGGGATGTGCACACACTAACGATGTGTCATTTGCAAGTGAGTTGACACTTTTAGCTGACTCTTTTGGTGAACATTGAGAGCTGTTTTCTTTTTTTTATAGCTCTACCCATTGCAGTTACTCTTGCAGTATAATTTAATCAAAATGCTTCCATGGGAACTTCTTTTCTATTTGATAGTGTGAATGGTGAGGCATGTGGTTGTATCTCAGCTGTGTGTATTAGGCAGCTTGGCAGGGAGGACCTACTGCACTGCTGGGTGTTGAAAATGTCCTGTATGTAGTCTAAAGCAGGAGTTTTTCATGATCCTAATCCAACTACTGAAATATTAGACATATTCTTCTGGATATTCATTGGAGCCATGCAGCTTTCTATTCCTGAACTTTTGACATTATTTATAGGTAAACTTGTTTCTGAGTTACTGAGGTTTGGATTAAATCCTGAAAGTGACCAGTCAAGCAGGTTAATAACTATGAAAACTCAATAATAAATACAGCAAATTTTATAATGATGGGCTGTAATTTTCACCAAAATCATGGACCCAAGGCCATACTTTGAATATTGGCCAAACTTTGAGAACCACTGGTGTAGGGAAGGCAATGAGGTATGATGAAAGGAAATGAATCTCTTTAATGAAGCACAGATACAGCAGGCACAACATTAACTCAGCGCTGTTTACTGTATTTGTCAATGAACATTTGTAGTGCCTTTCTGGATGAATAATTATTTAAATAGATTTTATATAAAATCCAACACAAAGTCACACTATTTTGTTAGTCAGAAGGTAAGATTTTGTGAAACAGTTTCAGCTATACTTATGCAAAGAAGAACAATCATTGATCAAATTATCACAAACTTCATCCAGTTCAGCCAAAAGTATCGGCTGCTGTTGTTGAGCTGAGCTAAACAGCCTGACTCACTGAAAAAAGCTGGAATTGCCATCACTAGTATTCACCATGCACTCTCACACAGCCACACGAATGCACATGTGCACAGATTATGCCAATAATCTGTGATTTACATCAGCAAATCCCTGCTGCTCTCTCTGTCCTTCTTTCCCATGCTTAGCTTTTGGTATCTCAGTCTAGTCCCTAGTATGGCAGTGATGGCAGCTAGTGAGACCACTAGACAGGACACTTTTGGGCAAAGACATGTATATAGACCCACAGTATGTCCATCAGAGCACTGTAAATATTTATTATGCAGGACAGAACAGTTACTTTTGCTTGCTTCTAAAAGATAAGATTCCACTTTTAGTCAAAGAGGCATGTTATTGGGGTCTGTATGCGCGTTTGTGCGTGTGTGTGTGTGTGTGTACGCGCATTTCTGTAAGTCGCTCTGGATAAGGGCATCTAGCAAATGCCATAAATGCAAATGCAAATTAATTGCATGTAAAAGAAGAAGACAGCAGAAGATGTAACAGAAGCCGATTTGGTCAGGGCATCTCATAGAGCATGTCAGTTCTTTGCTGCTGTTTTAAACTCAGCATTATGCCATATAGTACATACACAAACACACATACAGACAGGTTTACAGAGTAAAGGAAAAGCCGGTGGCTCTGTAATGCTAAGAATATCTTTGGAAGAATGGTGTTCATCCCTCCAGTACAGTCCAAGAAACATGTAGGATCACAGCCAAGGTGCAGTGAAGCTGTTCTGGTGGCTCACGGTAGATCAACACCATTCTAAGACACTAAATACGGTTAGCACGCTTATGCCTGGTTAATGCATGATGCAGAAAAGCAGACAGGTGGTATAATGCTTAAATGCATACCTCTGATCACTAGCGAGTGACCTGAATTCCCTTTCTACCTAGTCCACTTTGTTTAATTAGGCTTTCACTTATCCAGTGTTCACCAATACAATTGCCATAATTTAAATAGTATTAGCAATATCTCATATTTCAATAAGTCATTGGGGAAAAATGTACAACAAGATGTGAACAGCAGATTCAGTAATTTGTAACTTGTTCATTGAAGGATAAAGTTCTAGCAAAATTTCTAGAAAAAAAAAAGATTTTGTATGTAAAGCATGTATTTAAAGACCGAGTATTCCACTCCACTGTGGCAAAGGAGCATGGTGGACATTTTGAAAGTCAGTATCTGATTACACACTGAATTGACCAGACTTTCTGTTTTACTATGTAGCTAGCCATGCAACAACTTGATCAACGCCTGACACTGACTGCGTGAAATGTTACACTTAGCTAGCAAGGTTTTAGACATCTTTATGCAGACTGACTTCTACCACAACATTTGTTAACAAATGTATCAAAAATTTCCATGTAACTTTGGTGAAATATATTTAATATTATATAATAATATACTTAAAGTCGAGTTGTCGAAGCATGTCTTCATCTCTTTTTTTGCTCAGTCACCATTCACCAACCCTAACCCTAACATCTTATTGGGATTTTCTGCCACATATGTTTTCAAGTAGCTATAAACCTCAGTGTGTTTAAACAAAATATATTTCACATTATTGTTTATTATTGTCAATAAAACAATGCCTACGCTATCACTGCAGTTTGCAGTTTGTGTTTACTACTGTTTAGTATAAGTGCCGGTTCTATGTATACGGTTGGTGAAATACTCATGCATTAAAGGCTTAGGAAAAACAGCACAGAACAGCAATATTAAATGCAGTACTGCTGTAAAGAGAGTCACCGTACTGCAGAGTTCAAGTGTTTTCTCCGCTCTAGCACACCTAGTATGCCTGATGATTTGCTGGGGAATCAAGTGTACAGTACTTGAGTTGCTGCCTACAGAATTTACTGCCAAAGCTTTTCACTCAGTTGCTGAACACCCTGCACACCCATTGCTATTAGGCTTTATGCTTTGCTGAGTCACTTGTAGAGGTTGGTGATATGATGAAATTCTATCGTTATTATGATATATTATATCTACAGTAAGCCTTTCTGAGATTAGATAGGGTATCAGTGCCTTTACACTACCAAAGGGTTTTAAACAATTGCTACACAGACCAAAATTGTTATATTTAATTTAGTATGTGTTCCAAGTGTGTAATCAGAGTTATCCAGATCTCTGGCGTTTCTAATAAGAAAAAAATATATAAAAATATTTGAAAATGAAATATCATTTTATTTAGAGCGCCTTGCTTGTTTAACCAAAAATGCTAAACTATAGGACATTCAAAAAATCTGACTGCCATCGCAGGACAATTAAAACAACAACCAAGAGTGTCCACATACTAATAAGCAGGTAACTGAATTACACACATATTTACATAGATATTTTATTTATTACTTTATTTTTAACTACTTTAGAAAATTTTGTGACATTTTACACTATAATACTGTTCAAAAGTATGAAAATAAATTAGTTCTACATGTATGAATGATTATAACCATGTAGCCATGTAGACCCTTATAACTGTGAAGTCTCAGAATATTGTGCTATCTTACGTACTGCTTAGTCATTTCCATGTCTCTCCTCTCAGCTCTTCCCTCCTGCGATGACATTTACATAAAATTCACATGACGAGCAGAGATCCATAACACACCGTATTTATAAAACTTACAAAAGACACCAACATGGCAGCTTTGAAGCAATAGCATGGCAACATTAAAAGAGAACACAACATTACTAGAGCGCTACATTTGTGAAAAGCATGTTGGCCGTTTGCCTGGCTAGCAAGTCAAGCTGAATTCATCTGCATTTGAAAGTGCCTAATGCTTGCTAGCCAATACTTTGTTAATACAATATGAAGCTAAATAGTTTCCTTTCCAAGAAATCCAAACCATAAAGTCCAAATCTTGCTCTATATGCTAAGTAAGTTACACAGCTGACAGCTAGGTAGCTAGTTTGCAAGGTATTCAGCAAAGTTAGCAAAGCAAATGACATTTAGATGATATTAACAATTCATTAACAGAAGACCTGTTGTGTTTTGACTCTCTGGGCTCCCTACTACTCTGCACAATGTTGCATGTTGCATATTTTCAGCGAAAAAATTCAGATTTTGCTAGAAGCAACAATGCAAGACAAGAAGCAACTGCACTGTGCTAACTATGAAAAAGTGAATGAAGCTTTAGTGGAATACAATGCATTACTGCATTACTGATTGTTGTAGCATAATACTGCTAGTAAATTAACTCTTCTGTGATAAATTATTGAAATAGCTTAAGTAAGAGGACTTGAGGTCAATGTGCAAGGAAGCTGCATAGCAGAAGATGCACAATGGTGCAGGAAAGTACATCAGATTAGGAATTGATTACATTTATTTAAACAGCCATTTTCTTTATCAGCTGAAAACCAAATTATTGACAATCACATTTTTGTATGTTACTCCATTTTTCTGTTCCTCTATTTTATTAATAGATTGTCCACTTGTCAGGAGGTTACACCCAATCTGTAGTCAGTCATTACAAAGATTGTTACAAGAGCTGCCATTTTTCAGCTGTTCAGATATGCAGTGGATTAACCTGAAAATCCAGATAGTAGAACACTTGAAGTCTGAGACTTTTGACATCACACAAAGAAACCCAATAGCCTAATAACCCAATAGCCTTATGTTTTCATTTCATTTTCAGGATGTTATCCTTTTATCATCTGCTACAGAGTTTAAATAGGAACTGCAGCTTGGGGATTTGATGAAAACCATAAATTTGGGTATTTGATGAAAACCATAAACTATAGTATGGAAAAAGTGGCAACTTCTGGCAACTTCTGGCAACTTGGCAACTTTCTAGGCCATTGTAGGTATTATCTTTATTTATTTACCATCAATTTGCATATTTCCTAATTAATCAATGAAACAATCATTCCTTTTGCCAATTATGCCAATTACTAATTTTTAGTACAAGTGATTTTATGGCATCAGTGCATATCGTAAAAAGTGCTAAGTGCTTGATTAAATGGAGAGGTGTGTTATGTAATTCATCCTGTTCCCACTTGCTCTTGTGTCAGCCTCTAACAAGATATAACCAGTACTGCCTAGGGGCATTCACCGAATTCACACACACATACACGGTATTCTACGAACAGAACACTCAAAGTAGCTCAAGACTGCCTGGTGAAGTTAGAAATGATTGATGTGCACGTGGACGCTTCAGGCTGTGTGGAGGTTCTAAGTGCTGCAATTTGAGTGTGCAAATTTTTTTCTTCAACAATTATTGTACCTTATCTATCTACATGTATGCATGAATACAAACATGCATATACACAATGGTACAAACACTTACCCATATGAGAAATGGCTGATTAGTGGATATAATCAGCTTTGAGGCCCTGAAACACCCTCTACAAAGAAAGTATGTGTGTGTGTGCGTGTGAATGTGTGATAACCTGACTGTGACAGCCTCAGGACTCGCATGTCCTTCGATGTAAAAGGCAACTTTTCTCATGGTCTCTGAACAGCTGAAAATAAGCACTGATGGAATATGGATGGCTGTGATCATTCATTTCAGCACAAGTTATATACCATATAGCAGCCGTGTTGAGGAGATGGAGAGTAATGTCCTATAGTGTTGGGTCAATAATCATAATTATTATCTGGGTTGATATTTTCAGTATCTTTCTTTTCTTTCTCTCTCATATTTTCTAAGAGCTCAGCTTTCTATAAGAGTCGTTTACATTATTTAGCTAATCCCCTAATTTAGTCATTCTGATATTTGTTTGGTTCATGTAATCATAAAGATGGGACAAACACTTAATAACACTTAATTAATGATATATAAGTAACTATAAAATTATAACTATATAATTCAATATTATAATATGCAGACTAGATTTATACACAGATAGATAGATAGATAGATAGATAGATAGATAGATAGATAGATAGATAGATAGATAGATAGATAGATAGATAGATACTGCAGTTTTACACATTTTGTCCTGCTGCACTCCTGCAAAACTGTATTTATAATCCAATCAATAGGATGATTGTTTCTGTTATGCCATCCAGTAATGCCTAGTTGGCATGAATAGGTGAAAAAGGAGTAGTTTACAAAATAATTACTGCAATTTCTGAGTATAAATGATAATGAATTTTGCAGTTGTCTTGATGAATTATTAATTGTTATTAGTAGTTAGTCGAGGGTGTAATTCTATCATTATCAGAGATGATTATAACATAAGCATCAGGACTGCACAGTGGTGCAGTGGGTAGTGTCGCTGCTTCACAACTCTAGGATCCTTGGTTTGATCCTGAGCTAGTTAATTCAATGCAATTTTATTCGTATAGTGCTTTTAACAATGGACATTTTCACAAAGCAGCTTTATGGAAACAAATACATTCAAATTAAATTAAATCAAAATAAATTGAAAATGTGAATTTATCCCTAAATTATCCCTAGGTTACTGTCTGTGTGCATTTTTGCATATTCTTCCCATGTCTGCGTGGGTTTTCCTCTGACAAACACGCCAGTAGTTGGAGTGACTACTCTAGATGGGAATGCATGTACGCATGATGTCCTGCTCTGGATAAACCAGTTACTGAAGATTAATGAACAATAGTAAGCATCAATGACACACAGAGTACACTGGAACTGAATTTCCATAATGATGATTATGGTTTTGACATTATGAAAATTCCCCAGACAGTAATCATTTAATTAAATATGTCTTATTGTCCAGGGTCTAGTGTTCTATCGTCCTAAAAGAGACATTGAGAACATGGTGAATTGCGTCATATTCCCATGATGGCTGGGACTCAAAGTTAAATCTCAGACACCGTCAATGCTACAGAATGCTTCATACCGTCTCAGTTAAAAGAGCACTGAAAAGTTGAGACATGATTGACTATTAAACCTCTCCCATCAGCTGTAAAAACGATCCTTGCTTTCTCTGAACACACAGTATTATCAAAGTTGTAGTTTTACACAGAAAAAAAGGAATTTCAGAAAAAAAGGAACACATGAAAGCACTAAACGATGATGTATAACTAGGGTGGATCAAGTGATTTGTTAGCTTTAGAGGACAAACACACTTTTGAACTCTTAGCACTTTGTTTGATGTTGGTTTTACTTTGTGATTTTTCATATGAACAGAAGAAATGACTAAAGTAAAGTGAGTGAGTAAAATGAGTAAAGTGAATGGAGGAGTGATAGCATGTGGAGCCAAGACTGTCAAGGGATTTCCAAAAAGTGTATCAAGTGTATCCTGAAAACTTGATGTGCCATCCAGTGCTATATATAGCCATCTGTTTGTGTGGTGAATGTGCAACTGAAAATCATTTGTGTGTGTGTGTGTGTGTGTGTGTGTGTGTGTGTGTGTGTGTGTGTGTGTGTGTGTGTGTGTTTAGGGGGACTTGATCTCCAGATAAGAGATCTCTGGAGAAAGTACTGGCTCCAGAGGAGTGACATGAGACCTGACTAGACTTGAGTAACTCTACAGAAACAGAAACAGAGAACTTAAGCAACATCAAGACTTGCAAAAGGGTGTTTGAGTTATAAACAGGGACAGGACTGTCATGAAAACCTGGGCCTGGACCAGGCCAAATGTAACAGTACATTTAGTATATGGATTAATCTTTCAGTGGTTAAAATACATGAACACAATGCATACATACAGTATACTCATACAAATACACATATTCCCCATCCAGTAGTTGGAACAATGTTTCATAATTGGAACAATTTTTAAACAGTTACTCAATGTTAAAATGTAGAACTGTGGCAGAGTGGGTCTGTTTGCGAGCTGTGTTCGTATTGGCTGCTTGATTGGACTGATCCTACAGGATATAATCACTAAGAGAGTGAATAAGCTTTGCGCACCCCCCACCCCTCACCCCACCCCTCACCCCAAACACACACACACACACACACACACACACACACACACACACACAGAGAATGTTCTGCAGCTAAAGTATGACTGCTGACTCACCAACTGCAAACAGTGCCAGTTGGGCTTCAGGCCATTTGACAGAGAAAGAGAAGGCAGCAAAATACACACACACACACACACACACACACACACACACACACACACACACACACACACACACACACACACGTATAACTTTGTGAGGTATTTCCACAAAGTTATTTATACGTATTGCTATGCACAATGTTGCTATGACTACACCAAACACTAAACATAACCCCTAATCATACACTTTATCTAACTCCACTGTTCACCCCGACAGCAACCTTAACACCTGAGATGTTATCGTGACGTTTTCTGGTTTGTTTTAGTCTTTATGTGTGACTTCTTTGCCATATGTATACATACATTTCCACTAGATCAACATCAAGTATTGATCCAAAATTGTTGATCTGTTCATTACACTGAACCAATGAGACTTGACCTATAAAAGACTACAGTCACTCCAATTATACAAGATATACAGTCTAGATCAGGGGACTTCAACTGGCAAACCAAGGTTTGAATACAGACCCAGATATCTATTTCTGGCCATAGTTAAACATGAAACATAATGACTGCAGCAGATCCTTTGTTTTGACCAATCACATCAACTGATGAAGGCAGCTCTTTTTTTTTTTTTTTTTTTTACAATTTATCTTCTCTGGTCTTGTTAATGAAATGAGGACATGGCTTCTTAAAAAAAAAAGATAAACAAAAACAGAACATTTACAGACGACTGGGCAGAGAAGTATGCAGTTATTCTCCACTTCAAGCTCAAAACAGATGTCTCATCTGTTATGAGTGAATGACACAAATCAAAATTGTAATGTGAAGCTCTACTGTGATATAAAACATAATCACTTCCAACAGATGTGTCTTATCTATAGCTATGAACTAATCAATAATGGTTAGACTTTAAAAGGTAACTGTTGTTGCCACCACTCATGTTAGTTGCGTTGTATTTTAAGCATGTAATGTATGCCGCTGAACCTTCACAATTTTAAGTTGAATATCAGTGATCTGTACCAATCAGGCAAAACGGTAAAACCACTGACAGGTGAAGTGAATAACATTGATTATCTTGGCAGCAAGTGAGAAGTCAGTTCTGGAAGTTGATGTGTTGGAAGCAGGAAAAATGGGCAAGCGACTTTGACAAGGGCCA
>CM074948.1:9795016-9816176 GCA_037577455.1 Pangasius macronema | reverse complement strand
AAGAAGAAGAAGAAGAAGAAGAAGAAGAAGAAGAAGAAGAAGAAGATTATTGCCCTTGTGGGAGTTCAGAGGCAGAACATAGCCTTGATAAAGCTATGTATGTTTGTTATTATGTTTCTTTTATTAGAAAAAAAAGTTTAATCACTAATATGGTGAAGCTTTTTGTAAGAAGACCTTTATTTAATATTTTTGGAAGGAGTCTCCAGTATCAGCATTTTGTAACAGTAAGTAAGTTTTCAGCCATGAGAGAGTCTTCAGGGCTTTTCTGTTTCTCAGTAACATGAAAAAGATTTTTTTTCTGACTTATTAACTTCAAGACAGAGGAAAAAGAGGCTGGTGAAGGTATGCGTGTTTATAGCAGCTATAAGATACCATAAATGATAACAGGAACTAACTTGTATCGCAGAGACAATGTTGCTCAACAACACTGAATAAGTGTAACTACAAATGGATGACTAAAAAAGTAATTGACTCTTCTTTAATTAATGATAAACATCATCATTGACAAAATGATGTGGTATGTGAGTAATAAAACATGTTAGGGCATGCAGTAATAGGAAAATAATCAACTTCAGTGTAGAAATAACTCACACCATAAAAAATAAATGATAAAATGATAAAAACCTTGTACTTAGTCTAAGCCTTTAACCAGCACATCCCGGAACGTTCTCCCACAAATAAGGACTCACAGACAGACAGATCTTTTACTTTACAGCTTTTGACCAGAATACCTTACCTGGTGAAAACCTCATTTTTGGAAAGTTTCCTAAAGCTATTTTTCAGCAGAAAATATGTTCAACACATGTCTGATTTCACCAGTTCAGTTTTCCAGACGTAATCATGGTATGGCGGTGCAGTGACAATGCCATAAAGCACTCAGTGAGAAGAGTAAGAATCCAGCACATTTCCACACACACATCCATTTACATTAATCATGCAATACATTAATCTTGGATTTTGCTGTAATAGTGAGTCAGTCGTGAGTCATGTGCTGTGTTCTCCCCAAAAAGGCACAGCAGTTCAGACCTGAACCTCTCCTTATGTAATTTGTATCCGTTTAGAAGATTTTGTTTCCTACATAAACTGTTTGTGCTCAATTTGAAGTTCAGAGGAAGCAACAGGATCCTGAATTCTTGAGGACACAACAGCATGATGAGCAAATTGGACACAAATAACCCAGACTTTACGCCTGGAAAAACAAAATGCGATCTTGGTGTTAAAGAAGGGCCACAAACAAAGCTGATGGCAGTGAATGAGAGAACAGTCTTACTTTCCCCTGTGACATGTGGTCTTAATTATATTGGGTTTCATCCAACATGTTGAGCAATACCCCCCTGAACCAGTTGTTCGAATCACAGTGAGAATTAAACTCCTGCTGAATTGCTGATTCCTAGGTTATTTTATTTCTATCTTAGGATTCAGAGAGGCATCATAGGAGTCTAACCATTAAACCATTAGAGTGGACTATAGGTGACTGTATAAGTGAGGTATATAATGGGACTGGAGCAGACTAGGCTACACACATACAGGACTTTGTATGCAGATGTTTGACATTGTACAGCTGTGTGCTTGTTCTTTTCTCATTAATTCTCATCAAACCCGTTATAAAAATCTAGCCATACAAAACACAGAACTGGTGACTCATATTAACTCAATTACAAATAATGCACTTTTAATTGTACGTAACTTCATGATTTAGTAACATCAGTGATTGTAAAGTCCATTTGCATTGTCAATACCTAAAATCATAAAGTCAGTTGCTGAAGTTCAGTCCCAGAAACCACATGTTTTATAGCATGCTTGTGAATGGCTCAGTTACAGACAAAAGGATCACTTCTCTCTGATCTATAAACTGCATCCACTCTGTTAGTGCTGACATTAAAACTTAACGAGTTGATAATAAACTCGACTCAGGAGAAGCTACTACATGATGAGTCATGTGCCACTGTTATAAACTGCCACTGTTACAGTCAATGAATACATGTCACACGTTTCTAAACAAGTGCTCATATAACAATAAATTAGTTCAATAAACCAGCAAACTATTTTTGTTATGTCAAACATAGAAATCAGCATATCATTGGAAAGCATCATCATCATTATCTGAGGTTCTAAACAGGAATTTATAATTACTGATCAAATATGAAACACATATGAAGCACCTTTGAATCACAGTAAAGTAGGTTTAATACTGTATGGTTCTACTAAAACCAAGGCTTGCCCAGACAAGACCGATATAGACGCGATAAAGACTGATAAAGTCTGACTGCTATGAGTAGTGCAATGATATTAACTCACTGTGAAGTGCATTATAACTCACCACATAATAAAACTGCAGTTCCTGACGCACGGGCTCCTCAGGCTGCATCACTGTAGTTGAGGCTCCATGAGATCCCAAAAATAAAACCATTCCACCTCAGCAGAAAAGACTGATATTAAGCACTTAAACCACAGATGAAGATCCACTTTTCTTGCTTCTGCGCCCACCACCTGGAAGGGTCCAGGGTCAGATATCCATTGTGAGGAAGGACCCCATGACCATAGACATGCCTGACCTAGGGAATATCAAAGACTAGGAGTCCATCAGAACAACCTCTGTGTGGCTGTGTATCTGTAAAGTGATAGCATGCTTTCCTCTGCAGGGCGCGCTGTGCACATGTGTGTGTGTTCCACTTTGATAAAATATGGGCCTCTAACGTGCAGCAGTGCACCGTGCTTGTCAGAAACAGGAAACGCTCGACTGATGGCACAGGGCTCAGCTTGCTCTAAAGCAGAAGTCCTCAGCACATGGACCAACCAGGGAATCTCTCTCCATTCCCTCCCCTTTCCAAAGCATAACACAGGCGGCTCTAAGGTTACAAAGGAAGCTGAAAACACAGATTTGAGTGCTAGCAACTTCATGATGACTTCTTAATGACATTTTGTGTTTGTCTCATTCGCCTTATCTGTGCAGTATTGTACAGGAGCTATGATTCCTTTTTGGAAAAAAATACTCATTAACAAAATGTGTGGAAAAAAACAACATATGGCATAACACAGAGAGTCATGCATATCTAATGGAATCACACAATTAAAAATGCAGTGTGTTTGCTAAACATGCAGTATATTCAAATAAACAAAACCGGGTGACGCTAAGCATGACTGCATGCCGTGTCATCACTATGGGTCTCAATTAACAGACTATCTGCTTTAACCCCTAAGCTCCCTTTTTATCCACTTATTCATTTTTATTAAACATTTTTCAACTATTATGAATCTATAAAGGTGTGTAGTAATGACAGTGATGACGTCTGGCCACATTCTGCACGTGGCCATGCATTTGGGATTCATTCTGTAGAGTCTTCAGATTCTTTGTGTCCATGGTGATGTTGTAATGTAGATTCAGCCCATATGCATGCAACCCTATCCTTCACAGGCCCAGAAACACACACACACACACGTCCTTGTGAGGACTTTCCACTGATATAATTATGAATGCAGCTAATTAATGCTATGCCTACCTTAACCTCGGTCACCAAAACTTTTGGCTCTTTTAGGGTTTTTTTTTTTCTTTCTTTCTTTTTTTTTTTCTTTTTTAACTAAAAGCTGTTGTTTTTGCTGCCGTTTGCTGCCACCATTTGGTCCACAAGAGGGCAATGCAGTCCTAACTTTTCTGTCCAGGCACCATTACATAAACTATGGAACAAATAATTTCCACTCTTTAGTGTTTTGAAAGAAAAAAGTCAATATTCTGAATACAATTTTAATTATATATATTTTTACTATAATACAAACCTTAAATTGAATAAAACTTATCAGAACTATCTGAATTTGTAAATAATCTGCATCATCATGCCTGTACATTGTCTTTCTATCTCTAGACATACTATTAACTAAAAATGAAGACTCCAAAAGTGTTTAAGCAAGAAAAATAATTTATTTATGTAATTTTTTTAGCACATAGGCAAGACATAGCTGCTTGAAGAGCTCACAGCTACATATCCTTACTGCTGGAGAGGGAGGCTCATAATATTCAGAATTTTTATATACGTCTTTCCAATGATAAAATAACAAAAATATAATTCCCATTACTTTCTTTCTTTCCCACCCAACTGTATTTGTCCCAAGGACAAGGGGCAATTAAAGCTTTTCCTTCAGAGAGTCAGTAAACTCTAAACTGATCTTTAATAGACTTAATAATCTTCTGTTATAGTCATCTCTGTGTTAAAATCTGACAAAGTTGTATCTTAGAATTACATGTTATATACAGTATATGTTTTCAAATTTGGCACTGGCTGAAAGTCATTTATCGTGCAGAACTTTTTAGGCACAGAGGGGGACGGAGTTTTGACTTAAACTGATTGCCAAAAATGTTTTAAGATAAATCACGAAAGCATGAGGGTCACTTTAAACACTTTGTCCAATAGTTGCTGATCCTAAGCACAAGGCTTTTAGGAAACTACACCCTATAGGGTCTGAATTTCTCCGTGTTTACTGTGCTCTCACTTTGTTGGGGTGCTTTTGAGATCCATCTCTCCTCTGTGTACAAAAGTGAGCTCCTGTGGGTGTCATTAGGCGAATGGGAAAGAGACTAAGATGGAGGGAGAAAGGAGGAAGAATACAGAGGCAAGAATATGTTTTCACTGGAGGTTGTCACATAAAGAAATCTACTATAATGTAGGTCAATATATCTTTCTGGTCTGTGTGTCATAATGTACAGTCACTGTTTTTTAGATTTATGTGACGCTTCTAACAGTCAGTTTATATATATATATATATATATATATATATATATATATATATATATATATATATATACACACACACACACACACACACACACACTTTGTGTATCTAAGCATTTTGACTTTCTCTCTCCCTCTCCTCCTATCCTCTGGAAATTTTGATACTATTATCGACTAAGAATGGATGCAGCACAGAGTACACAAGAGTAATGATGACCGTTAGAGTAGTATTCATAAAAAGACTAAAAGAAACTCTGGATATTTCTACAGAAGTGCATTACCAAGGCATTTAAAAACACAGGCTTGACGCCAGAGTACAAGGCAAACAAACACTGGTTGTCTTTTTTTTTTCATTCACTATATACTGAAAACAAGCTTCACTCACTATTTTAATGTAATACTTCATATTCTTTGTTATACTTAGATGCTATCAGAATACCTGAAGAACTGATATAATAAAAATTTTTATTTAATCTTCATCCTCAGTGTTCAGGAGAGTCAGAACAGATTTTTTCGCCAGGTTTGCTTCCCCTCCTGGACTGCAGAGGGTGCTCTGGCTCAATAGCACCAGGTTTCTTGATTCTGATTGTGAGCCAGAGAAGCACAGTCACATGTGGGAGAAAATATTTTAAAGGAATGGGAATGAACAAGTAGTCTTTGTGGGAAATTACCAAATGATTCTCTTTTTGTCTCCAAACATCTGATAGACAAACCAGATGTTGAGACCTACACAGGTCTCAGTTTCTCATGATAGTCTCTGTCTGTGCATTATAACAGAAATAAATTCCCTTTTCTGCAGTGATATGGGCACTGTGACTATACAAAAACCCAGAAAACTAAAGTAAACTGTTGAGCTTTGTTCCCTCTTCCTGACATTCATAGGCATTCACTGCTAATTTGCCTTAACTGGCACAGAAGCAGCACATACAGCCTTGATGCATAGTATGAAATGATCATATAGTGAGTGACAAATACAATGTGGACATAGATAAAATGTTCAGGAACACATTGTAGCTGCAGCTTTAAATTTGGGTAGATGGTGATTATAGCAGGCTGCAGCACCACATCTCCCAAAGGTCTGGTCAAAAAGATATGGAGGCGACAATAAGAAGTTCTTCTTTACCATTCATTGTCCATGGCAACTCCTTTCCTTGGTTCCTTGAGTGTTAAACAGAGCAGACTCTTCATTCGGTAGCCAGAACAGGAAACCCCTGACAGGTTCTCCATACTCCATACAGCCAGGATCAAACACCCTATTAGGAGGTTTGGAAACCTTCATTGATCTTTTTTTGTGTTGTTGTTGTTGTGTTGTTTTGTTTTGTTTCCAGCTCCTACTTTCTTTCATTTGGTACTGTTCTCATAACCTGCTCTGTGGTGGTTTTGGTTTTTCATTTTGTGTATGTGCTACACATACACAACACTACTATAAACTGTGTACCACTACTGGCAGTGAGGGAAGATCTATAATTTAGAGTCAGATGAAAAATTGCATGAAGGTTGTCCATTTTGTGACTTTAGTCCCTGTTTGTTGTAAACATGCTGAAAATAGGCAGTTTTAAGGAAAGTCGCAAAAAAACTTTAAATGTACACTTAAATATTTTATACTTTGTTTTATTCTGGGTGAAATAAAACCCAGATGGCTAAACAGGGATTTTTATATCTTTTTTGAAAATAAACAAACAAAAATAACAAATAGTTTGTCTCTAAACTACTTTTGTAATAAAAAGTACTTTTTAATGGAATTTGTTATACATTTTTATATGGAATGTTTCTCTTTCTGACTAGGACAATCATGCTTGTTGTTTGAATGCATTTGTTTTGTGAACGCCATCCTAATCACATTGCAATAATTCTGCATTTTAAATGTGGGCATTGGCAAATTTGACTACATACAAAGGCTGGTGAGCCTTTGTACCATTTGTATATTTCCACAGAGGAGTTAATGTAACACATTCTCAGTGGTAAAATACAATGCTAACCCAACTATTGCAGAACCTCACATCAACACTGGGTTCCTTTCCTTTGATATGGACAGCACTCCACAGCAACATGAAAAAAAGGTGAGACCCAGGGTTCAAAACAACTCAAAAGCACCTCACTTCAGACAGTGCAAGATCCTGGGAAGTAAAACCATTTAGATGTGCAGTGGAGCACTAACTGAAAATCAGCCATTACATTTGGTTCTCTACAAGTGGAATCACTGGTCTGGTAGAGCCATTTTTGATGGGTCAGTTCCAGCAGCATCCAGCTCCAATTGAGAAAACTCAGTGACACGGCGAGCCAAAGGGTTTGTGCTCTTAAGCAGTTCCATGGCAGAGACGCGCGTTCCACTGCTTGACTTGCTGCCCTTCTTCTGGAGAAGAGCCATGAAGTTCTCATTCCGAGAGTTTGACCTTGGAGTGCTGCCCAGTGTCAGTGTTCGAATGTCACTGCTGCTGCTTTTCACAGGTGACACAAGGCTCTGACGACTGCCAAATGCTGGCTCCTTACGCCCAAGGACTTTCCGCTTAGACCTGGGTAAGAAAAATCCATAGTTAGATTATGCATTTATAAAAAAAAAAAAGCATGTACAGTGTTGTATTATTAGAGTATTGCAGTTTTGTTATTGATGTTCATTATGGTTGCAGTTGGTCAGTCAAACAGGCAGTAACTATAATGAACCAGTGTTTGTAAGACCTGTGTATGATTGTGAAAAGGTCTTCAGTTGTATGGGTGGTAGGTGTATGGACAAGCGCATCATCATCTGTTTCTTCAGTGATGTGCAGTTCTGTCTTGTCTTTGACAGAGCTGTTTTCCTCTAGTGGAGCTTCTGTGAGCACATTTTTAAATAATTACTATTAATTTTTATTACTACCTGAATCACAGCATATATTTTAAAAAGATGATATACCTGTTATTATTTCTGCAGTGAATGCCTTTATGTCAACATCTTGAATAGATCCAATATCCTTCGGGGTGCCATACTCTGGTATATTATGATTTTCTTCATTTCCTAGAACCTCCAGGTGTCCTTGATTTTCATTTTGTGCATTGCAAGTTCCTGAAACCTCTTGGTTAGTAAGTGTTTCTTGGTCATCTTCATTATAAGAAGCCTCCTCAGCTTCAGATGGTGGTGGGCCTAGAGGTGACTGAGAACCACTTTCAAGTAGGAGGCTTTGCTTTTCTGTAGTGCCATTGCTTGGTGCCTGGACAGTAGGGGAAGGTAAGAGAAGAACATTTGGCTTTTTGGGTACTGGTGGTGGTACCTTAGGTTTCTTCTTGTCCAATTCAGTTATGCAGGAAATGGGACTTTGACTACGAAAGGTCTTGCCTATGTCCTCTTTCTCTGGACTGCTAGGAAAATCCTCCTCAATTGGTATCCCATGTTCTAGGTCAAGCTCAGGTAGAGGGGGTGGATGTCTTGGCAACTGCTCTTGAGGTGTAACTGCAGATGGACTGACTGATGATTGGGATGGCCTCTTAGGTTTAGGCTTCCTGACCACCATATAGATGTTGGCTACAGGCATTGGCCGGTCTACTGGGGAGGCTGGTGGAGATTCCTGGGCATGAGGCGATGATGAGGGAGACTTGAGCATCAAGTTCATAGGTCGTTTGGGGAGTGGTGGCTTTACTGCAACTGGTGGCTTGGGTGGCTTAGAGCTACATGGGGTGTTAGGAGGGCTAATATCACGTCCTTGCTCCTCCTCTATGATGTCAGAGGAGCCATCAGGACTGTCCTCAAGTTCTGAGCGGCTTACTGAGCGGAGTCTGATGTTTCGCAGATCTGTTGTGGTAACCATGGGCTGTGATGACTGACTCAATTTTCCTGGTTTGCTGGTGGTAGATGTGTCTGAGTGCCTCCGGCTAGCTTTAGGTTTGGGTTTGACAGCCGACAAGTCTACTGGGGAATTCACAGGTAACTCAAAAGAGAGACGAGACTGAGATTTGTCTTTTGGTGAGGTGGCTGGAAGTGAGGACTTCCTCTCTGGGATCTTTGGGCGCATCTTGCACCCTGCTGGGGTGAGTCCAGTGATGGCAGAGTTTGTAATAGTTGGGGTGGGAGTCTCAGACTGACTAGAGTATCCACTTGAGGGGGACATAAGACATGGAGGCTTGAATGGAGAGACCTTAGTCTCTGCTTCAATGGAAAGTGGGGAAGGGGAAGTAGCGCGAGAGGTTGATGGTGAATTCAGGGATTCTGAGCTTCCACGCACCTTAATGCATTCAATTACAGTTGTACCTGTAGCAGTGCTGGAGCCTGATAATGAACGATAAGGGTCATTGTTGGACTTCCACTCACTGAGCTGCCAGTGAGGGGGGAAGGCTAGGTCAGCTTCTCTGTCAGGGGGCTGAGATGTATCAGAGGCTGTCTCCAAACTGCTGTGTGTCTCCTCATCTGGTTTAGATGCCATAAGAAACTCAGGCTGGAATGAATCCTGGAAATTATGATCACGTGGTATGAAGAGGCTCTTAGGCCTACCATCTCTGATATGTCCTTCACCATGGTGTGGGCCCATCCCACCAATTGCTGACAAGTTCTTTACTAGGGACACACTGCGTACTGGAGGTGGTGGCTTCTTTTTGGGCTTCTTCAGTGAGATGCTTCGTGATCGTGACCTCAGTCTACTCATTGGGAAGAAGTCAGACCCTGTTGCTACAGACACATTGTCAGTGCTGGTGTTGTCCTCCGAGCTGTTGCTCGGGTACAGCAAGGCATAGCTCTCACCTTCTCGGACTATAGGCACTGTCTCCCCTGGACAGCAGATGTTGTCTGTTGAGCAGAGAGATCCAGAATCTGTTGGTGTTGAAAGGGAGCGTTCACGGAACTTGAAAGCATTGGCTCGTGTTGATCTCTTCTCTTGCTCACACTTATTGAGGCCATTACCGGCAGCTGGACTGGATGCTGCACCCTCAGTTTCATTTCTTTTTCCCTTAATTGCATTTCCATGTGTGACTGCATATGTCATGTGCCCAGAAGGTTCTGAGATGAAAGTAAAGGAGCTAGAGTGTGATACAGAACTCATGGACATGGCAGAGCTGGATTGGGAAGGGTACATGAGGCCACCCCCCCCAGAGTCTAATGTTCCAGGTTTGGACAAAGGCTGCTTGGCAACAGGGTTTGGGGTTAGGGCATAGTTGTAGGAGTCATTCCAGGAGGGAGAGAAGGTGGAACCCTTTGGACCATTCCAAGAAGAGCTGGGGCACATAAGAGTGGCATGGTCCATCATGCCTGTGGCGGCTTTGGGGGATGGGGGGATACTGTGCTCTCTGTCACTCTGAGTTTTCCGTAAAGGTATGTGCTGCTCGCCTGTATTCTCTGTGGTGGGTTCCAGAGATCTCGGCTGGGAAGAGTCAGGAGAACAGGCACCTTGTATCAGATCAACAGCAAGAATCTTGCCATCACCTAAGGGAGAGATAAAAACAGACTGAACTTAGAAACCATGAGCACAAACATATTTAACATAATTCTAGAAGCATGCATTTTTTTGTACTGAATAATGTGTGACAGCCCATAAATTCTTCCACTGAGGCCAAAAAAGCAAACATAATAGTAAGAAAGCACACATTGTGGCCCATTGACCTGGCTGTTTTTTGTTTACTTCCTCTTGCTCTCAGTCCCCTATCAGAACTTTCTAACTTCCTATTGGTCACCTTGGCAGTGCAGCGTGACATCAGGGCCTGCGATCACACTCCTTGGGCGGCGGATGGTCTTTGGGTTAACCGCCTTTTCAGTTCTAAAGGGGGCCTGGAGTTCGCTGGCGTGCTTATCAAAGCTCTGGCCTGAGGCAAGACATGAGATACCACTTCTCAATCTGAGTGACAGACCTTTGTCAAAATATGTGTGTGTGTGTAAAATATATAAATGATCGAATAGTTTGTTTCTGAGACACCTGACCAAACAGATCATAAAGTTAAATCCTTTTGTTAGATTTTAGACAAATACTAGGCTGTATCTAGGGTCTATCTATAGGTTTTACTCTAGAGGTACATCTAGTTTATAAAACTGACATATTCTAGACATGTTCCTTCTAGAAATGTCAGCTAAAAATATCTGGTGTATATGCAACAGATTTGATTGGTTCACAGCATCAAGTAGTGAATCTACCAAGCAGAATGGCCAGCATGAGATGAAGAATTACTCATGACTTGTTGGTGCCTAGTTGATATTTTAGGAAATGAAATAAGACACTAGACATATAGACAGTGCACAGTGTCTGAGTGATGGTTCTGAGAAAAGGGCTGATATTCATGAACTGATTAAAAAAAACAATGTGCAATTACTTTTTGAACCTGCATCTGCCCTACTCAAAATTATATTTCTCAAATCTTGTACATTCCCAAACATTCACCTGTAAGGTAACTTTTACTATTGCAGAGTTACTAGTAGTGCATTAAGACTATGTTTGATGCAAAAAAGATTCATGTAACACAAGATTTATTTCCTTCACATGATTCATGCTGTAGGAAGAAAATATTGCTATATTTGTAGTGTTGAATGTTAAAGTAGATTGAACTTTATAAAATGTACTGTGATGAGAAATGCTTTAGGATGTTCACTACTATCACAATGATTTACTAACGTAATTTGGTAATTAAGCCTTGATCTTGCTCATTTGTATTTACTCATTTGTCTGATGTTTTTATCCATGCAACTTACAACTGGGACAAATTCAACTGGGCAGTTGAAGGGTAAGGGTTTTGCTAAAGGACACAACAACGCTTAGTGGTGCTGGCATTTGAACCCACAAGCTTCGGATCAGTACCCCAAGCCTTAACCACTGAGCTACCATGGCTACATTGCACAAACCCACTCTGTCTGCTCTCTCCCAAAATGTCCAAGGATGCTGCATTCTCTCCTAACAAGTGTTTGCGCCATTCATGAAAATGAAAAGAGAGGAGGGGAAAAAGACTCTCCCTCCTTCTCCTTTACACTGAAACAACCTCTCTGTCACTGTCTCCATCCCTTTATTTCACTCTGAGCAGCTTTTCCATTCCTCCTCACCAAACTAAGCAGGAAGAGCTGGGCGTTGCCATGGCAACAGCTACCTGTTCATTTTCTTAGGCGGATGGGGAGTAGAATGGCACCTCTTTGCAAAATAGACCCCAGACTGCCTGAGCATGGCATTAACAGAGTTTACCGACCTAGCCTATTCTACTGCACTGAACCCAGAGAGAGGAAATGGACAGCCCAAAAAGGGGAAATCAGAGAAGAGGTATACAGGGGAAGAGGAGAGAAAGAGAGACAGAGTGGAACACTGAGCAGTAGAAATGAATGATGAGGAAGGAATAGGAGAACCCTGAGACCGGAAGTGCTAGTGCTATGCCAAATGAAGAGCCAATATCTGATTAAAACAGGGTGACAGCTTGAGAAACGTGGGAGGTACTCATGGATAAAAAAAATGTCACAGCACCCATGAGTGGAAATGAGGAGATGAGTTGGCATGTGGTACAGATTATTTCACTCAGGCTGGGCAATTTAAGGTTCAATATGAAAATACAAGTAAGAAATGTGGCAAGGAAACAATATGAGGAAAATGATGTCATGTAGGAAATCCTAAAATGCCTGACCTGGGCTGAACCTCAGTTCAGACATCAGAGTAACTAAGANAACTAAGAGCCTAGACACACTTTAAAATGTACAGTGTTTTTAAGTGGAATCTTCCTTTCCTTTGTTTGAGGAGCAAAGACCAATGATCAAATTTAATTAATAAAAGAAAAAGGAAAGAAAAGGCAAATAGTTATTACCTATGGCTAATAATAGATAAAAGTAAACTGTGACTCTGAGAAATCAGAAAATCTCTTTGATAAAAACAAATTGCACGGCAAAGTGCAAGAGCAGGATATGTTAAGTGTCCATTACCTGTGACATCGATAGGGACGAGGTGTGCAGAGGAGTGTCGACTCAGGTGCCACCGAGGTTTTTCAGCAACTGGGGGCCCCACAGAAGAGTTCCAGCCCAGGAGGGAGCGGTCTGAGCCACAAGCGGCCGGGTCCTGAGCCCGGATCCCTAATGAGGTTGTCGCATCCTCACACACCTGTTTATTTGCCGGCTAGGGAGAAAGATAGGAAAATAGATTAGCAGAATTAGATCATTCATGAAGAAGTAACAGCTCATTACTTATATATGCCCTTTGTAAAGCGTTTCTAACTTTCTAAATGGCTTGGAACCCTCTCTGAAGAGGAGACCCTCTGTTTTGAGGCACCTTACAAGAAACCTTTTAGTGTTCTTGATTTAATCTTTTTAAAAATAGAAATATGGCTTTTTGGTTTTACGTCTGTCAGCTGATCATCAAGGAGTGTATAAAGTGTATGAGGGAGCTCATTCACTCTCTAAAACTCTCTGGGACTTTAGAATTACTGATTATACCTAATTGTTAAAGCTCAAAAGAAAAGTTATACACAAAAGCGGTGTCCCATAATCTTGCTTGAATACGGAGGAACTTCAGTCAACATCCATGTTTGTAATACAGAAATGAGACGTTTTGTCTATGGGGTACACCTACCCATGCTTACTGTTATCTTTTCACTGATTCTATGTAATAAAGCATACACACACCATAACACCAAATTTAAATCTGCAAGAAAACGAGCAGATAATTACCAGGAAGACAAAGTCTGGTTTCTTGTTGTTGAGTGAGGAAGGCGAGCGGCTGAGCGTAGTGGAGGTGTCCTCTGAGCTCTGAGAGGAAGGGTGCCGGAATGTCTGCCCAGTTACCCTGTTATCATACAGCTGCTCCTCAAAGTCTGCACACAAACAGCCTAGCATTAGCCTTAGCACATGCAGACTTTTCCTTTACGAAGAAGCAATCAGGCTTTAAGAAACTATTTAATATGCAGTATGCAATATAAAAAGTGGCCCTTTCGCATGTTTCTCTCCCTTTCAGGCCCACACAGAGGTTCTTGTAAGAAGGATTATTAATATTTTAGCTAATCGTTGAAAAATTCCCATGTCAGTCTTCCACCTCATCCCTGTGGCTATTAGAATACCCTAAAACACTCAATACCCCCTAGCCACAGCATGCATGCGCAAACACACACACTCATTTTTCCCCTCTCTCTCTCAAACCACAGTTTTCTGTGTGTGTGTGTGTGTGTGTGTGTGTGTGTGTGTGTGTGTGTGTGTGTGTGTGTGTGTGTGTGTGTGCATGTTACAGTGATATTATCATGAGTAAGGAGGGTTTAAACACACAGCGTTGCATCCTGACTAAGAACACACTCGCCCATGATAAAATCCCTGTAAGACACACTGCCTTGTGGCTCATTGCTTTAGTATCTATGTGTGAAATACAATTTTAGGACGTCCTAGAACTGTTTAAGGTCACATGACAGGCACTAAAGTCAAGACTCTGGAAATGGTGTATAATTACCAGGTTAAAGCAGATATGATGGTCAAGTGGCGACACCAACATAGAGGCCGAGCAGCACAATATATACCGGAATAAACAGACTTGTACATGAGTGTTAGAAAACACACGGTCTATAAACCTGTGGGGAAAAAATTAGGTGAGTTTATTCCTCAAATCAGGATTTAGTGCTTTATCTCCACCTGAAGGAGCAGAACAGCTTTTATACACAACATCTGAACAAAGAAAACAGTTTATTACAGAAAGAAGAATGAAGCCGTCGTATCGCCCTGAAATGAACAATTGCTGAACGTACTAATAACTTGCAATGTTGACTTTCACAACTCTAGACTTCATGTGACCCTCAACAAGTTTCAGGAAACCACGGGTGTGACTTACACAGGGTGTTGGTGTTTTTTTTGTTGTTGTTTTGTTTTTGTTTTGTCAGGCTATAACTTGCAGTTAGAACTCACACCATACTGAGAAAACATTTTACCGAATAGAATAATGATCATAAAACTTCTTATTTCTATACAGAAAGTGTCACTGTGCAGTGTGATGAAAAAAATGAGGCGACATAATCGTCCACTTTCACAGCAAACAGCGAAGTTTTATTAAAGATCTGCAGGATAATTAACAGAAAAAAATTTATTTTAGAGAAACACATAAAACAGTATGGTGACTGTCACATACCTGGTTTCATGGCTATTTCAGAATATTAAAAGAAGTGAAACAGTGTGAGACGTGCTGTTATAGGAAAGTCAGCATCAGAGTGTAACAGTAACTCCACTTCATCACTCCATTCCATCACTGATTATTTTCCTACAACAGCACCACACACACTGTTTTATTCCTTACACCTCGTATTTGATCATTGATTTAAAGTTGCTTATCGTTAAAGAAACATCTGATCCCCAGAGCATAAGAAAGTGTTTCTGCTGAGTTTTCAGCTTCTTCATAACAAACACTGAGCTGTTTAACTGAGGTGAAAACTTCTTAGTTGTGGTGACATTATTCTCTTCAGTGAAATGTATTTTTTTTTCCATCATGGTGTGTGTTAAAACTGCAAGATAAAATCTCCATGAAATTCACACCATTGGCTTTGTGAAGCTGTTTAAAGATCATGTGATGCTTGTTGAGGTCTGGAGGTGTGAACTGGTCGTTGAAAACATTAGAACTTCAACATGGTAAATTATTTATTAGTGAACTTCAGCGATAGTCTATTCCAGGTTGATATGATGGCTTCCTTCACTCTTCTTTCTCTAATAAACTATCTTCTCTGTACAGACGTTGTGCCTAAAAGCTGTTCCTGCTCCATTAGATGTAAATAAAGCTTTGAGTCTTGACTTGAGGTTCCCTTAACTAACATTTACTGCATTACATATGGAATAAAATCCAACACTGTGTGCTCTTACAGGAAAATAATCCACAGTAGGGTGGTGTGATGCAGCTGAAGTACAGTGGAATGACTGTTATCACAAGAAGCTGATTATTTCCCATAACAGCACACCCCAGGTGTTTTATATCTCTTATACCAGAGCACTTTACCAAACTTTACAGTTTTTAATTTATTAATGGACAATACATCATACTTTTTATCCATTTACAGTTACATACATTACAGCAGCTATAAACAATTGTTCCCTCAACTGCCTCTCTTTTTTCTCTCTTGATGTTAATAAGACAAAAGAATACAGCTTAGCATTTTACCGAGAAACCACAAAGCTTGAGCTTCTCTGTCCTGAAGATGAAGTTACAGCTTTACCTCTGACACTGACACTGGAGACTGACTCCTTACAGAAAACTCTGTCATATTAATGATTGTACATAATGATTATAATGATAGTGGCCTGGCCGAGACCCAAGACCATCAGGGCCTGACTGGCTATTGTCACAGGTTTGTGTCAAATTGCCAGGCCTCTGACTGACCTGACTAAAAAGGCAGCACCAGATCCGGTCCAGCTGACAGAGCTGTGCCAAAAGGCCTTTTAGTCAGATCTGGTCCAGTGGATGGAGCCATGCTGACGGGCTTTCATTGATGTAAAACCTGCACTCTGTGGCAGACCACTCTTAAATTCTTACATTCTCTTACAAAACTTCTGCAACAATTTGTTTTTTTTAAGGATTACATCCTCACGCACACTATTTTATCAGTAGAAGGCCAATTTTTTTTTTTTTTTTTTTATGACTGTGAGATGACTGTGGCAGATGTTCTCTGTCATGAAGAGGGCCTTGGTGGAGTCAGCAGCAGGTATACCTGGATTCAGTCTTCTCAATTTCTTCACACTCACCAGGGTATCACACACAAGCTTTTTAAGCCTTTATGTAGAACATCTGCTACACAATTCCCTGTGCTGTTGTTATTGAAAAAGTTGCATATTAGAACAAGTGCATTAATATACACCTGTCTTACTGCTGTTATAGAAAATTAATCAACACTCCCTGACCAATCACATTCCAGAATTCAACAGTTCTGAGGTGAAATTAGAGATAAACAGACATTCACCATATTGTTTTCTGTATTTCTGTAATATAAATCAAGTTTTCTGTTGAATGACCTGCAGATCTTTAATAAAACTTTACTGTTTGCTGTGAAAGTGGAGAATTTTGTCACCTCGTCACTTCATCACATGGCTGAGTTTTCAGTTTCCTTTTAAAAACACTGAGCTTCTTTATAAAAACACTGCGGTGAAAACTTCTAAGAAGTTGGTACATCATTCTGTTTAATTAAATGATTTCTCAGTATGGTGTGTGTTAAAACCGCAACTTTTAGTTTTTCACAAAATAAAAAAAAAGGTGCCACTGGCTTTCTCAAGCTGTTTAAAGGTCACATGGTGCTTGCTGAGGTCTAGAGGTTTGAACTGGTGTTTGAAGACACCTTCAACATAGATCTTCAACAATGTAAATAATTAATTAGCAAAGTAAACTTCAGCAATAGTTTATTCCAGGTGGATATGATGGCTTCCTTCATGTTTCTTTCACTAATAAACTGTGTAACGAATCGCTGGACGTGGGCTGTGTAGGATCCATTAGCAATTTAATAACAAACAAATCCAAATCAGCAGGCAGAAAACGTAAACGAGCAATGAAAGCAAAGTCCGAAAAACCAGGAAGTCAAGCAGCGAGGTAAACCAATCCAAAACACAAGGCAAAGGTAGTAATCTGTAAACGTGAACCAGGGTCATACACAAAAGGCAAACAAAACACAAGGGCAGAGAGAAAAGGCTTGGTAATGTCCCAAAAACAATACTTTGCGTCCTCGTGTGGTAAATGTCCGTAAAACCCCAGAAGTGTTCCTCGTGGGTGGAGTCAAAACTCGGGTGAGGGCTCCCTCTGGCGGGCAGGTGCTGGTGGTGACGTTACAGAGCCCCCCCCCCCCCCCCCCCCCCCTCTAGGAACACCTCGTTTGTTACGTTGACCCCTAGGTGGGTGCAGAAAGCTCTCCAGACTCTGGGCGTGAATTGCAGGCCTTGGTCGGACACAAAGGAAGGTCGTAGGTATGGAAAATGTGGTGAAATACTGTTGTCGCTGTCTCCATGACTGTGGGTAGGCCTTTGAGGGGGACCAGTCGGCATGCCTTAGAGAACTTGTCGATGGCTACTAGGATCATGGTCTATCCTGCCAAACTAGGGAGGTCGGTAACAAAGTCTATGGCCATGTGGGACCAGGGTTGCTTGGGAATGTGCAGAGGTTCTAACAAGCCCATGGGGATCCCCGATCCCGCAGCTGGAGGCATCTACGATGAAGGGCAGGCTGGGGTCTGAGTGCCTCAAGATCGGTGCTGTGGTAAAGCTTGACTTTAGCTGGTTAAATGTGGATCGGGCCTGTTCCATCCAATGTTGGCGCCGTGGTTTACCCTGCAGCAGTGACGTCATTGGGTTAGCAATGCTGCTGTAGTTTCTTATGAACCGCTGGTAAAAGTTTGCGAGCCCCAGAAACTGCTGCAATTCTTTGACTGTGGTAGGTTCGGGCCAGTCCGCGACCGCCTTTACTTTGCCGGCGTCCATTTCCACCCCCTTCTTCGAGATGACGTAACCCAGGAAGGTAATGGAGTCTCGGTGGAATTCGCATTTCGCGGCCTTGACGTATAGCTGGTGTTTCAGCAGCCGGGTGAGGACCGCTCTGACGTGGTGGACATGTTCGTCATAAGTGGATGAGTAGATAAGAATGTCGTCGATATATGCGATGACATAGTGGTGGAGTATAACCCTGAAGATCTCGTTTATGAACGATTGAAATACTGCTGGGGCGTTGGTTAATCCATAAGGCATCACTAGATACTCGTAGTGCCCCCTGGTGGTTAGAAACGCCGTCTTCCACTCATCCTCCTATTTGATCCTTACTAAATTGTACGCGATGTGCAGGTCCAGCTTAGTGAATATCCGAGCCTCCCTGAGTTGCTCTAAGGCTGCTGGTACAAGTGGGAGAGGGTAGGGGTATCGGACTGTCAATGCATTCAGTCCCCTGTAATCAATGCATGGCCGTAGACCCCCACCTTTCTTTTCAATGAAGAGGAACCCTGCTGCTGCTGGAGAAGTGGAGGGTCGGATGTAGCCCGTGGCTAGGGCCTCCTTGACGTATTCATCCATAGTCTTGGTCTTGGGGAGAGAGAGAGGGTAAACCTTACTTTTGGGTGGCATGGCATTGGGTAGTAGCTCAATCGCGCAGTCCCATGGGTGGTGGGGGGGGGTCTGCCTGGCTCTCTCCTCACTGAACACCTCTCATAGATCCTGGTATTCACGTGGTATTGATATGTTCTCTGGTGTGTCGGGACTTTCAGTGGAGGTCGAGAGACATGGCAGTGACTGGACCTTGTGGAGGCAGTGGTTCTGGCAGTGGGGTGACCAGCTAATTAGTTCCCCCTCCTTCCAGGACATGACAGGGTTATGAAGTTGCAGCCAGGGGAAGCCCAGGATGATGGGATTCACAGGAGTGGGGATGATGTAAAACATTGTCTCCTTGAAGTGAAGTAAACCAACCTGTAGGGTGAGCGGACGGGTCTGACGAGTGATGAGGCCTCCCCCGATGGGACGGTTATCGACGGCCGTCACTAATGGGGGGTACGCATGGCAGTGTGGGGAGGTGAAGATCCTCTGCGAGCTGTTGGTCGATGAGGTTGACATCCGCCCCGTAGTCCACTAATGCTGGAACCATAATAGTACCCTGAGTGTGGTGCAAAGTCACTTTCAGTGTCATACAGGAAAATACGAAATCGTTTCTCACCTTGGCGGTAGATGGTTTCTTGGGACAGTTGCTAACCCGGTGGCCAGCTCCCCCGCAGTAGAAGCAGAGATTTAGGCGTACCCGACGTTGACGTTCCTCCAGGGAGACTCTGGTGCCGCCCAGTTGCATAAGCTTCGGCCCCTCCTCCTGTGGTCTGCTGTGGTCCTCCCGAACCCAGGGTTCATAGTGAGGGCGAGACATGCGTTGTTGCTGGCGGAGGAGGTTATCCAGACGAATTTCCTTGGTAATATACTCAGACAGCGTGACATCCGTGCTGTGGCAGGCCAACTTGGCCTGTAAAGCCGGACGTAGTCCCTCCCGAAATACTGCTAGCAGGGCAGGGTCATTCCACCCACTTTGGGCCGCTAGGGTACGGAATTTCACAGCGTAATCAGCAGCCGGTTCGGTGCCTTGACGCAACTCCAAAAGTTGTACCTCCACGTCACGCCCCCGCACTGGGTATTCAAAAACGTTGAATACCCAGCGGGTATGTCTTTACCTGCGGGTCGGTGTCCCAGATGGCCGAGGCCCAGTCCAGTGCTCTCCCCATGAGCAGAGACAAGAGGAAGGCATACTTGGTGTTCTCTTCCCGGTATGCCAGGGGTTGAAATGCAAAAAAATTCACGCATTGCCGTAGAAAACCTTGGCAGTGCTCAGTGGAGCCGTCGAATTTCTCCGGGAGAGAAAACGTAAACGACAACGAGAGTAAAGTCCGAAAAACCAGGAAGTCAAGCAGCGAGGTAAACCAATCCAAAACACAAGGCAAAGGCAGTAATCCGTAAACGTGAACCAGGGTCATACACAAAAGGCAAACAAAACACAAGGGCAGAGAGAAAAGGCTTGGTAATGTCCTGAAAACAATACCTCGCGTCCTCCTGTGGTGAATGCGCTGCTTAAATGTCCGTAAAACCCTGGAAGTGTTCCTTGTGGGTGGCGTCAAAACTCGGGCGAGGGCTCCCTCTGGCGGGCAGGTGCCGGTGGTGACACTACAAACTGTTTCTCTACAAATGTTGTTCCTAAAAACTGTTAAATATAAAAAGCATTGAGTCTTGACTTACGGTTCCCTTACTGCATTTGGTATGGAATAAAATGCAAGTACGTCACCATGTGTTTTGACAGAGCTGTGCCAAAGGGCTTTTAGTCAGGAGAAAACTGCACTTTGTGGTGGCCCACACTTACATCCTCATACTGGGAACCATGTTGTTCCAGGTGGTAGAAGATAAGGATTATATATCAGCTGCATTTCATCTCCTCCATTACTTTACAATTACTTGAAATGATTACATATTAGAATGAGTGCATTAACATAAACCTGTAGCTGTTATAGAAAATTAATCAACACCTTCTGACCAATCACAGTCCAGAATTCAACAGTGCTGTGTTGGAATTACAGATAAACAAACATTCACCATATTGTTTTCTGTATTTCTGAAATATAAATTAGTTTCTCTGTTGAATAACCTGCAGATCTTTAATCAGACCTCACTGTTTGCTGTGAAAATGGAGGATTTATGGAATAGATTTATGGAATAAAATGCTGTGTGCGCTTATAGGAAAATAATCCACAACAGGGTGGTGTGATGCAGGTGAAGTGAAGTGGAATAACTGTTATCACCATGAAGCTGATTATTTCCCATAACAGCACGTCCCCAAGTGTTTTAAACCAAGACAATTTACCATTGTTTACAGATTTTAATTTACTGATGTTTATACACTGTAAACTTCACTGAACAGTCATTACTTCAACCGCCTCTTTTTTCTCTTTTGATTTTAATAAGACAAAAACAAACTTTATGTAACTTTATTTACTTGGGAGGCTGAGAGAGTAGGCAGTGCTGATGTGTAACAAAAGGACATTAGTCTGTTCTTCACCACCACGACACCACGTGA
>CM074948.1:9766750-9794916 GCA_037577455.1 Pangasius macronema | reverse complement strand
CATGAGGCGATACCTGGACCCTACAGAGGTTGCACAGGCAGTCCAACTCCTCCAGGATGGCACATCAATACGTGCCAAGGTTTGCTGTATCTCCCAGCAGACAGGCAGTTATTCTAGGAGAGTTGGACACGGCCATAGAAGGTCCTTAACCCATCAGCAGGATGTGCAAGGAGGAACAGGATGAGCACTGCCAGAGCCCTACAAAATGACCTCCAGCAGGCCACTGGTGTGAATGTCTCTGACGAAACAATCAGAAACAGACTTCATGAGGGCGGCCTGAGGGCTCAACGTCCTCTAGTGGGCCCTGTGCTCACTGCCCGGCACCGTGGATCTCGATTGCCATTTGCCATTGAACACCAGAATTGGCAGGACCGCCACTGGTGCCCTGTGCTTTTCTCAGATGAGAGCAGTGACAGAAGTGACAGACATGAAAGGGTCTGGAGAAGCCATGGAGAATGTTATGCTGCCTGTAACATCGTTACCGGTTTGGTGGTGGGTCAGTGAAGGTCTGGGGAGGCATATCAATGGAGGGACACACAGACCTCTACAGGCTAGACAGTGGCACCCTTACTGCCATTAGGTATCGGGATGAAATCCTTGGACCCATTGTCAGACGTTACGCTAGTGCAGTGGGTTCTGGGTTCCTCCTGGTGCATAACAATGGAGAGAGTGGAGAGCGTATGCAGGCAGTTCCTTCTGGGACATTATGTTTCGGTCCATCTGACACAGCCAGGTTGAACCTCAGACTGTCCAGGAGCTCAGTGATGCCCTGGTCCAGATCTGGGAGGACACCATCTGTCGTCTCATTAGGAGCATGCCCCAATGTTGTCAGGAATGCATACAAGCATGTGGGGGCCATACAAACTACTGAGTACCATTTTGTGTTGCTGCAATGAAATTTCAGAAAAATGGACTAGCCTGATGCATATTTTTTTCACTTTGATTTTCGGGGTGTCTTTGAATTCAGCCCTCTGTAGGTTGGTAATTTTCATTTCCATCAAACGATGTGGCATCCTTTCGTTCCTAACACATTACCCAGTCCATATCAGTATAGATATCCAGCATGTACATGACAGCATATACATAACAGATTACATTGCAAAAACTGAGTACAACCATTACATGTCAGTGCGTTAGAACTTGCCAATATCTGTAATTTTACAATTTATAATCACAGAAAGTTTTAAAGCTTAATACTTAAAAATATATAATATCAGTATTGATTTCAGAAAAGAAAGTGCTATTGAGCCATCTCTACCTATATGTTTGTGGATTTCAAATTAGCCAAATTAGTCTGAAAAGCCTTTCAGAATGACTGTAATTGGATGATTAGGATATGATGGGACTAGAACCAAATCAATCCCAAGAGAAGCATCTAAAACTATTATTGTACATAATGTAGAAACCAAATCAGTAAAAGTACAGAACACAGAGAATAAAGATTCTGTGTTTCTGTGCACTCTGTATGAGTGAGTTGCAGAGGTGGAAATGTAAACAGGAGTCGAATTGGTGTGAGTTTTAAAACATAGCATGAAACAGCTACACCAGTGTGAGGGTAATTTTCTGAAAACCAAATGTGTGTATATATATATATATATATATATATACACAAACACACACACATTTGTATACACACACACACACACACGCACACATATATATATATATATATACATATGTTTGTGTGTGTACATTTGTGTGCACATAAAGTGCAACCCATAACTAAGTGGACAGTTGCTTGGCAGACATTCCTATAATGCTCACCCAATAAAGATACAAATAACATCAAATTAAAGCTGGCACTCTGCACTTTAACCTCATTGCTTCATTTCATTTCAAAACCAATATACCAAAATAACTAAAGGCACTGTGTGGGTTTGTGTGCGTGTGTGTGCGTGTCTGAGTGTGTGCGTATTGTATAACCTTCACCTTGCCTCACCCATCCTGACTTGGTTTGGGTTCAGACCACACTCCTACATCTGTAGCACATCTGTCAATCTGTCTATCTGTCACATTCTCCACCTTTCTGTGGCATCAACCCCCTTGGTACCAGGAGCTAACCACAGCAGTCCTGGAAACACTGAGAAGACACACGTGGCAGCACCACAGCACCGCTGCTGCCACGTGTGTGTGCTGCAATAGAGTGGAGGCCAGCCAGAACTTTACAGTCTCCCACTGTGTGTGTAAGTGTTTATGTGTGTGTGTGTGTTCCAGATTTATTTTCTAACATATCCAAATGTAGAGTGAACCTACCATTCTAGTGGTAAAAAAATGCACATAGTATTTTTTGCATATTAACAATCGATATTTGCATTACTGGCTCCCTGTGGCAGGACAATATATTTTTATGGGTTCATATTTTCATGAAAGTTACAGTGTAGAGAATCTTCTTCCCAATTACAGTCAAAACTCATTCATGCTAATGAGCTAGAAGAGTAAGAGGCTCACATCATATTATACAGAAATAATCGGCTGTCCAATACGGCTGTCACGGCAAGTGTGATAGGCTAATAAAGTATGAGTGTGCAGTGAAGTGTCTGTTGACTGAGACTGCACTCTTGCTGAGTTTGTCCCTCCTGATCTTATCCTTATAATATTACCTTTGAAGATGTCATCCAGCTAATGGTGTTGAGCTAGCAATCCAGCTAGCTTATGAAGTTAATGTTTGCCTACTAAAATGGTAGTCCCTTGGTGTATCTTATTTTATGTAATCATTAATTTTATATTATGAACGTAGGAAATTACCAAGTTACTTGGTGATTCAGCAATTTATATTAAGCTATTCGAGTGGCAGACCCTCAGTGTAACACTAACCACTAGCTTTTTTATTGAATACCTTACTTTATGGCATTATTAGATAGTAATCCAAAGTTATTTATGTTTCCAAAAAAACACCCTTGTTGCAACACTAGGTACCTTTAGCACACATAAATATTTTTCTCCCTAATTTAGTCCTGGCCAATTCCTCCCACCATCCAGGTCTCCCCTATCATATGACAGCTAATAACATAGGAGGGACAACAGCTATCAAGTGCTTCCCATCGAGACACATGAATCAAGCCAACTGCATCTTTTAGAAGCTGCTCCTGCTCCATCATAGCACAGTGTAACACACCCGGAAATCGCTATTCAACCTCTTCTGCATGCATGAGTTCACAGATGCACACAACTGGCTAGTTTAGATGTGATTGATAGGGAAGAGAGTATGCTCTTTTGGATTCCTGGCCATGGACGGCTGTGGCAGCATTGGGATTCAAACTCATAGTTCCCTGATGATAAATATGTCTATTCTTATGTATATCTTGTATTTAAGTTTGCATGGTTAGAGAAGATCAGGAATGCGAGGGGAGAGCGTAAGGGTGAAAGGGAGAACAAAACATAATTACAGAAGCACAGCGACTACATTGGTAACAGTTGTATTACACACCCACACTCTGGCACACAGAGTGAAAGAAAGCAAACACCTACGCACATCAACCTCCCAAGCCCAGACAGAGTTATTTCACTGGCATCCCTCTTTAGATCCCTCTCAAGCCCTCTTACTCACTTTATTCTGTTGTTCATCTTGTTCTCACTTCACTATTCTCTTCTCCTCCTTCACTCTTTCTCTCTATCTCCCCCTCTGTCTTATATCAGATGTCGCCACAAAGACCCAGTCTGGAATCTAGGCTGGGAAAATCCCCACAAATCTGATCATTATTATCTTCATGGTAAAAAGTATAAATAATATAAAAATAAAAATATATTCAGCCCAAATAACCCCCAAATTTGACCCAAATTCTCTTTCCTGTCTTCACCATCTGCATGTCTCACACAGTCTAGCTCTCTCCAGCTCTCACCCACTTGAGCACTTTTTTGGTGCCATCTTTCTTTCTCAGCCTGTCTCTGTATCTCTCTTTATCTTCCATTCCCAAATTCACCAGGGCTTTGGGCTTCATTCAAGCCCAAAAAACTACTTTTATACAGACAAAACAGGCACAACCTGCACACATAAACATATATATATATATATATATATATATATATATATATATATATACTACAGCAAGAAGTGCCATGAACAAAAGAATCATCTATTTGTAGTAAAAAACTGGCTCTGTTTCAACTTTCACAGCTAGTACACTACATCCCCCCCAGCACCACGATCACACTGCTGACTTAACATGAAAAGCTCACAAACTTGCTCCCTGCTGCAGAAGAAGCTAGTACAATTGCTTTTCAAACACTCTGGGAAGAAGCTACACTATTTATAATGATCTAGAACTACTTTCTCTAACCTCAGCCCCAAACCTACTCCATAATTTTAGCTCAGTAGTAGTGGGTTACACCTCATGATGCATACACAAAATAGCAATCCGAAATACCTAAATACCATCAAATACTCAAACCTGAAATGCATCTAAAAACTTCCACAAATGACCTGATTCAAGACAGTCAAGTCTTACATGATTCACATAAATTTCAAGCACCAAAACCAAATTTCTTGGATCGGCATAAGGCAAATATAGACAAAGTATTTGCAGATTTATTATACTGAACTTTACATGGATTACTAATCAGTATTGTTGTCAGTGTAAAGCCAAGACGACAGATGGTAACGGCACTCTATGGCAGCAGGTGGACATGAATAAAATGTACTACACAATTGCCCAATAAAGTCAGCCATTTGTCGATCTATTATCACAAGCTGAAACTACAGAAAAAGCACAAGGTAGGAAGCAAAGGGAATTAAATTGAGCCTGACAAACCTGTATGAGTCAATTTTTCTTAATTGCTTTTTGGCCAGGCTCATGTTGTACTTCAGAAACACAGTGGAATTATTATTACCATTTGAGTGCTACGTGTTAGGCTGAGGAAAATTCTTTTCTTGTTATTTTCACTCTTTTATTCTTTTTGTTTAATTCAAATGAATACTCCCCTGTTATATTGTTATATACTGTTATATTAATTTTATTCCAATTTATTTCCTTTTGTCATTTTTGAAAATACTTTAGTTTTTCTTAAGCCCATCACACGTCCCATTATGTCTGTTATCCCTATGACTAACTTGAAGAGAAATGACTGAACTGCTCTTACCTGTACTGTCTTTGCTGCTGTTGCTGCCCTGGTGTGAACGTAGTTCCTCTGACTTGTAAAAGTCAATGCTAGCATACGTGTTGAGATTTGAAGCATTGCTGCTCAGACCTCCTGTTCCTCCAGCACCTCCAGATGCTCCACTACCCAAAACAGATGAAAAGAGCCGTGCTGCTGTTTGGCCAGTAGTCTGAACATCAACACCAAGATGTGAGCTCTCTCTTGTAGCCAAGTCTAGGTCTATGTAGTTGAGCCCTTGCTCTGTAGATGAGGTCTGGGTAGTATTTATGTTAGTTAATCCATGGTTGGCATGCTGATTTGGGATATCTAGCAGGTTTCCACTGCCACTCAAAATGCCGTCTAAACCAAGTCGCCGTGCTATGGCTTGGGTGTGCTCACTGATCATGCACATAGAAGTGGAGGAACTTACGGGGCATGAGGACAATGAAGAAGGGGCCAGGAACGTTTCAGAACAGTGACGTCGCCGAGCTTGAGGGTCTGCCCTTATTACCTTAGCACCATGATCCGGATTTGGGGCTTTGGACATTGGAAAATCTAAATTAAGACCCAGGCTTAGGGTGGGAACCATAGATTCTTGTCTGTCCTGTTCTTTAGCTGATGCGGAGCTGGGAGTTGTGTCCGTGCTCAATCCAAAAACCATTTCTGTGTAGTCTGCACATGGTATAGGAGAGTCAAGTGACTGAGAGGCTGATAGAGGCTGATGCCCACTATGTACCATTTCCCCTTCAGCCTCTTCTTCATTTTGTGGTGTTGCTGTGTGCTCATCCCAAGCTTTGGGTGCTGATGTAGGTGGGGTTGGAGGAGTGGGAAAAGAAGGGAAATCAAGGGGAGTGAGGGAGAAGGATGATGGTGAAGGGGAGGCTCCTAGCTCCATGTTGACATATTCTGAAGCAACAGATGGAGGACCAGCAGAAGAGGGGCTGCAGGGATGTGGTAAGAACCCAGCAACACAAGAAGTGGGCCTAGGCAAGGGGCATTGTGAGCTAGCAGGAATGGAACCATCCTGCCTAGGTCCTCTAACTACTTCTCTGATGCTTCTCTCACTCTTGAACTCTATACTGACATACTCACCAGGACTTTTAGGCTCAGGTGGGGCTGGTGTCTCACGGACCCTAGGTAAAGTATTGGCTTTAGAGACATCCACAAACAAACTAAGAGGCCGATTCCTCTGGCCCTGTGCTTGTTTAGCTGCCCCAGAGCCCAATCTCTGCTGCAGAGCCCCACTATCCTTTACTTTAGCTCCTGCAGCTGTCTTTCTCACCTGAGTGAGCTTTTCTTCACCCTCCCCCAGACTTTCACTGCTAGCTGAACTGGATGAGTATGATGAGGAGGAAAAAGACAAGTGCTGTCCAACTCCAGGTTCCTGATAATGAGATGTGCCCCTACAACTGCCTACAAGACCTTGACCACCACCATTTCCACGTTCACTACCTAGGCACGTTCCTCTTCCTAAACCATCTTCAAAATGTTTAGGGCTGCTGTGTTTATAAGAACGGGGAAGGGAATAGTAAGAATATACCATTTTGGGAGGAGGTTGCTGAGGATGTTTTTCAGATGCTCTAAGAGAACCTTGAGGAGAGGGAGTGCTGTTAGCACGGACACTGATAGGTGACATGTTCATATAATCGCTGCCAGGCCTACTGTCTGCACTGTTCCTGCCAACCCAGGCTCCTGAAACCACACGCTGATCTGGGGAACAGCTGCTATTTGGTGACATCATCATATAGCCATCTGTTGTAGAAGTAGGAAGGTGTATCTGCTGAGGAAGTGAGATGCTATTGTTGGGAGTCATAGCCATGTAGTCATCTGCAGGTTTAGAGTCTGACACTGCTACAGATAGCGAGTGAGAGAGGGACACTGGAGGAGCCGTTACCCCTGGCAACATGGACATGTATCCGTTGTCACCCCCTACATTACCATTACCAGTAATAGTTGATCCATCTGATCCACAGCTTCCTGCTTCAGCTTTGGACTCTGCAGCTACTTCCAGATATCTGGTTCCACCAACAGTTGATTCTGAATCCTGGCGTAAGCTGAAAGACTCACGGCTGGTACTTCGAGACATTATAGCATAGTTGTCTTCCTCAATCTCTACGTCTCCTCCTCTACGATAAGTGCCAAGTCTCTCAAGAGCCATGGGTGGCAGAGATGCCCTTTTACTAATCATCCTACGTTCAGTGTCACATTCACGACCCGAAGAGCGTCGCAACACCCTTCTAGTCTGAGGCAGAGAGTTGTCAGTTGGCAATGAATTGGATGCCCCTTTCTGTGCCATAAGGATATAGTTGGCAGCTTCATCCCCACCTGAGCTACCTACAGACCCTGCCTGAATGGTTGCAGTCAGCAAAGAATGCTCACCTGGGCTGGAACCGTATTCATCTGAAGAACCATAGTCGCTGAGTGAACCAGAAACCGAGGGCTGGCGGAGAGGCAATCGATTGTAAGTGCTTCCATTTCCATCCCCGCCAGCTGCAGTGGTTCCAGGACCTGTGCTCCCAAATTCAGATCCATTGCCTGAGTAGGAGGAGAGGTTCTGGGCAGGTGAAGGGGCTGGAGTCGAGATGGACCTCATCAGAGCATGCTGTGCCTTGACTGGTGTGGGAGCACGTACAGACGTAGACCTGAGAATGGGCGTGCTAGAACAGGACCCATTTGTGGTGGGACTTGAACTGGAATTAACACCCTTTGTCCCTGCATTCATGCTCTCCTCTACTTTTGCTCCATCACTGGAGTTACAGGCTCTTGAAAACCCATGCCGAGGTGTAGGGGAGGCATTGTTGCTGGTGCCACCTCCTCCAGTGGCTCCTGGTGGCTCTGTGCGAGGTCGTCTGATGAATCCCACTTGGCTGGGTGGAGGGTTTGGGTGGTGGCGACGAGATGGAACACTGATTGGATTAGATGCAGTAGCACCACCCCCTCCTCCTGCTGTAGTAGACTGTGACTTACTGCGCTGGCGAAACTCCTCACTTAGGGCTTTCATGGCTTCAAGTAGAGTCTCATGCATGTTCTGTGCTACGACTGAATCCTCCACCTGCATCCAGAACTCTCCAGGGCCAGTCACTGCTGATCTGCCAACTTCCACAAAGAAGAAATTTTCAGAGTGGCCACAACGCCTCACATTCATTAGCTGTAATACTACAGCTGCTGCATCTGAGTTGAGCTTGACAAAGTTGACTGTCTTCTCTGTTAGGCAGAGTCGGTATATACCCACTAGGTTTTTAGCTTGCCCAAGACCTTTTGGCCAAACTTTAACTTGCCAGACCTCCTTAAACGCAGGCCCAGGGGATGGCACACCATAATCTCCAGAATTACCATCACACAGTGCTTTACCTAAAAAAGACAGAGGGAAAACACCAGTTATAAATATACACTACCATTCATAAGTTTGTTCAAAGAAGGGTGTTCTTCATTTGACTATTTTCTACCAGTTTAGAATAATAATGAAGACATTAACACTATGAAATAACACATAAAGAATAACACATAAACAAAAAGAAAGAAAGAAAATGTTAAACAAATGAAAATTGTTTTATGTTTTAAATTCTTAACAGTATTTTGGATTACGTTTTGCACACTCTTAAACCATATTCAGAGGAAGCTTCACCCATGAGATTTTTCCCAAATAGGATAAGCACTTGTTGGCCGCTTCTCCTAAGTGCTATATAAACACTACTTGAAGGAAACAATTTAGAACGAAAAATCTACTTATTACTTGATTGAAGTAAAACATAGTTATTAAAAATAAATGTTGATTCAGAAATAGGGTAATATATGGGCACTGACATCATTATTTAAATTCATCTCCGAAATAATTTTAAACCATAAACCTTTATCAAAATCTCTTGAAAATAATGAAAATATATATTCAATCTAGTATGTCCAATCCTTTGAAGTAAGTAGGATAAGTAAGTATGTATGGTAAGGGAATACAATTTATGTAATGAGCTATACAGAAACAGTAGAGTTTAAATAAAGATCACACCAATTTACAAAGTCAGCTGATATACAATATATATACAGTACATACTGGAGTTACGATTATAGCACATACCAAAATCCACACTGCAAAACATCCTAAATGTGACATGACTTAAAATGTCTATAAATGGATTGATACTGGAGTATTTTAAATTAGTTCATTAGTTTTCAGAGCTAAATGTGTAATAGGGAAAATGGCACAAAAAGAGACAAAGGTCAGTAAAAAGTAGGTTGCCTGAGGAAATGAGCTGTAGATAACACATCTACAGACTTGAACTTGATACAGTTATACAGCAGGTCAAAGGCAATCATAATTCACTTTTGGCCCTCATAGATAAGCAAGCTATCCACTTCACATTTAGATGCCCAGTATGACTTAAACAATTGGTAAATGCAGCCAACACGAGGGGCTCATTAGTGCTTCCCTCATGAGAACAAATAAGACCTTCTAGCTCATCTCACATGCAAACTGGAGTTGAAGGGAAAAGAGTAAACATAGGCTGAGTATTACACTTACAGTTATGCAAGCCAGGCACACTGATAAACTTGCTCTGTGAAAAACAAGCTGTTCCTTACACACAAACACATCACAGGCACTGACTAGTTTCACCAAAAGGCATACTTCCATGTCCAAATATCTGATGCCTGCATGTACCAGTTCAGTGATCTTCTTCCACCCCAGTAGCATTCTGATTACCACCTGCATGGAAAAGCTAGACCTCAGGGTATGTTTCAAGAATGGCAGCAACAAAAATACTATAATGCTATAGAAAATTGCTGAGAACTGCTAAGTTATTTAACCAGAAAGTTTCATTCAACGTTTGAGTATGCAGTGTGAGACAATTTGCATTTTGTTTTTATATCCTGTCTGCATAAGCAGCAAAAACACAATACTGTGTTGTTTACAGTAACCACCTTGCCCTTTAACCCAATTTACTGCACTTTTACATTGCAGACTCTCCTCAATGGCACAAACCACTAAATGCTGATAAAAGATCAGCCCCAGGGTGGTTTAGTAAATGAGAATGAAATGGTTGTGACTTTTCTGTGCTCATTGTGCTCATCAAAACACAACCATGAAACAAACATAATCGTTTCTATTAAATATAATTTATAGAAAAACTATGAATGAACCAAAATTTCAGTCACTAAAAATGTTCACACAGAAGGGTACAAAAATGCTGAAAATTCAGACTGAAAAAGTGGTTTGTTATTCCAAATGAAAGCAGCAAATCCCAGTCAATATGCAGACCATGTATCATAGTTTCATATTTTTAGCAATAATAAATCATTTTAATTACCTTGTAGTAATATAATTGACACGATAAGTAAGTGTCAGTGAATACACTCTTTTTAATATTTTTTTCTTAAATATCCAGCACATAAAAACAAAAAAGTATTATAATTTGTACACCAGTACAAAAAAGTTAATCTGTAACTGTGAATTTTAAAACTGAGAAATTTCAGTTTTCAGTCCGGATGTATTTTGGTTTTAGTTTCAGACAAGAATCTTCATTTCAGTGCATTACTGAAACCAAGTTTGTGTGCAAATGAGCCTATAGCATGCCATAATGACATAAATGAGGTGTGTTTTCCGTCTCAGTTTGGTCTCACTTCATCTTTATTAAATTTACACTGGATTTTTTTTGTCTCTGATTGTCCTTGAGAGATAAACAGTATGAGACAGACTGAAAATGCCAGACTTTAAATAGACCATAAGAAGTGTTTATGTGTGTGTGTGTGTGTGTGTGTGTGTGTGTGTGTGTGTGTGTGTGTGTGTTCAGTATGTGCATTTTGGTGTATGAAAACATTCTGAAGAAATGCGACACATTGTTGAATATATTTGTGTTTTTTTTTTTTACCTCGCACTGTCTCCAGAGCAGCAACAAGTAAGACAATCACAACCATATGGAGAAAAGTGTACTGAGGCACGCACTTGCAAGGACACCCTGCTCTGCTCTGACTCACCCTTCCGCCGCTGTTGCCAGAACATTTCAGTTACGCGAACAAAAACAGCAAACCTGCAAGGTGTTTTCTATTTCCTGCTTCTTTTTGAAAAACATTAAGAGCCCAACCTTTTTTGTCTTTTTCCTTTTTCCCATGTGTTTTATGTGTTATATCGTGTGTTTGTGTGTGTGTGTGTGTGTGTGTGTGTGGTTTGGATGAACTTGGATTACACTCGCAGCCAACATTAGTTGAGTCACAGAAAGAAAACTTCACGTGACTGCTTAATAGCAGCCCGTATGAAACTCTCTTTCTCTTCACTTTTTTTTCAGCGAAAACCAAATAAATGTGCATTTAAAAGCATTTAAAAGGACAGAAGGCGGCGATATTAAGAGGGCTGAAAGTGCTCTGAGTGATGGACGAGTTTCTATAGCATGAAGCAGAAAAAGAGAAGAGAGACAGAAAGAAAATAAGATAGACAGAAAAGGTTTTGGTAAATAATGGACAGGACCAAGCATACCCATAGCAGTGAAAGCGTGGACCTCACACAAACACACTATTCTTCTGTGTTACTCTGAAGGAGCTCTTTAACGGAGTGTGCAATGTTTACCTAATGAGTGCTTACTTCACCACCTTGTGCAAAAGCACACCACTTGAAGCTGGCAATGCTCCCGTTTGGCACTTTTGATCTAAGAACGTAATGTGCCACAAGTTCGTACGGTACAGAGCACCACTACAGCCTCCTTAGACCAACTGGACAGTCTAAGAACAGTTGGCCTAGATGTAATCTTTTAAAAATATCACAGTTCAAAAGAATTCATAAAATTTAGGGCTCTAATTTCATGCTGGTATTTGGGAGTAAGGCAATTTTTCTTTTTTCACGCATTTGCTCTTCTGGTGCTCAGAAATAAACATAACTGGGCTGATGTGGGTGGAGCAGCACAACAGGGGTGTGACATTTGAAATTCATGGCATACTTGTTTTTTGAACCATTTTTTGTCCAATATAGGGCCTCTTGGGTCTCTCTCAGCACAACGGAAAGTCAAACATGTGATTTTTTTTAGGAGTGTAAGGAAATGCCACTAGCTGTACCTGTATCTATTAATGCTCCAAATGTCCATAGTCATATGTGTATTCGGATTTCAACTTAACATAGACGTGGCCTACACCAGAATCTTTGTTTGTTTACTTGTTTGTTTTTAATTAAATATGAACCCTACCACTATGCCCCTGTAAACTCTGTGTGTCTGTGAATTCTGGCTTTGACAGTTCCTCAACGCTAGCTCCATCAACCGAGTTCATAATTAGCTTGAGTGGTCAACCACAGCGGGACTGTTTTATGTCTATTATTTTTGTTTGTACCGGTCCATGATATTTTCTAACTAATTTTAAAACGAGGTAAAATGGTTTTATATTTTTTGATCATAGGATTTTGAAATTTGCTGACGTTGACACTACTCCGTCAATAGAATGAAGGAATGCTGTAAATACACTGCGCAGCACCGCATGTTCATGGTAATGAACATGGTCTTCGTTTGTCCCACAAAGTTGACCATTAGTATCCAAAGCTGAGATGGTTGTTCTAATTTTCATTAAAGTGAAAACTTTTTTTGCTGTGTCCCATGGCATCTCCGTCCCGAAGCACACCTCTAGTCTCAAACAGATACTGCATTAAAAAAAAAACACACACAAAACAACAAATAGTGCCCAACTATACATACCTGCATCTAACAGACTGTAAAAATTACAACAACCACCTCAGCTTTGGATACTAAATGTGAGTCAGACAAATAACACCTTACTATACACAGAGTCTTATAATTAACATGTTCAACAGGATGTTCAAAAACCAGACATGCAAAATTTTGTCATTATAAAAATAAAGATTTGATAGCTAATAGTAAAGCTATGAAATAGCTCACACATGTGAATGAAAAGTGAAACACATTTCTTGTAAATCATGTCAGTCAGTCAGTTCTTACTACCACTAAAATCTATAAATGAAATCAAATCATATATCATCATGAAACATCCTGGCACTGCACGCTCGGTTTGTAAAGGAAGTATGAGGAGCTGATTTGAATGGACATCACAATAGCACACCTATACCTGATAACGTATTCTAACACTGTCCATTTTCTACAATTACACGGCTCAGCAGCAGGCTACACAAGGACGGGGAAATATATGCATAAGGATGTATTCTTATGTCTTATTTTTGCATTTGTGTAATAATAATAAAACAGGGCCCTTCATGTTGTTTTGGAAATCTAAAAAAAAAACTCCTTCAGAGTAACTACAAAAAGAACAGTGACTCATTTTAGGATTCACATCATAGACTAGACCTATGATGAAGTCGTAGTTAAATACCATCCATAAATCTTGCTAATATGCATGCTCACACGCAAATAGCTATTTTCCCTAAACTGTGCTAACTGAAAGGATGAATTATGGGTATCAATAATGATATGTGGCTCTGTTTGTGTATCTCTTGAACAATACAGTAATAAAGAGTATCATTTCATCAACCTTCATATAAAACAGGGCTGGTCTGTTTAGTATAAAGATATAATTACTAGAGCTATAAGGCTTCATTTAAGGTTTAAAAAGGTTAAAGAAGCTCACGTATGCACACAAACACAGCATGTTTCATGCTGGTTTATTTCTATCCAATTATTCTACCATTGCTTTGCCTTTAGATATTCATGGCATAATCGACCTCTAGCACTAGATCAGATTACATATTTGATTATGTCTCAGACTGGACTATCTCACCATGGCATGCTGACATGCTATACACATGGGCTTCATCATTATAACAAGCATGCATTAGTTATACTATTTACTATGATGTACAAAGATGCATATAAAAATAATAAATTTAATAAAAAGTAAATATCTGGTGTGGCAACCCTTTGCGTTTTTTGTTTGGTTTTGTTTTGTTTTTAAAAAAGTTCGGTTTTCTGCAGTTTTATAAGGAAATTATCTGATAAATAACCTACTATTTTAGAGCCTCTTAGCGTGAACGAAGAGAAAGACGTACGTTTTGGGTCGTCGGCAGTAATACAAAAATGTTGGAAAAGTGGTCTGTTACGTAATATGTTGCTTTCTTTACTGACATACAAACATTTTTCTGTTTAATTTTTGTTGGGAAAGTAATGTTTTAAAATATCCAAATGTGTTTCTGTACTTATACCAAGAACTACACTTCAGGTAAACTAAAAACTAAAGTGACTTTTAACGTAGAAATTTTGTGATATTGCGTAAAGCATATTCCGACAGAAAAAAAGCACACAGCACCACGCAAAACAAACAAAACAAAACAAAAAACAAATGGAGAAAACAAAAAAAGATGACCACCAAGACCCAACCAAAATGGAAAAGGACGCTTCTCCACTTCCCTGTCATAGTAGGATGTGTAGTTAAATCTTTTAGAAGGAGAACGTTACGGTAATAGACATAGACATATCTATTTTTAAGAATTATGGTTTAAAACATTATTTTCTGGAGAGCGCCAAAGAGATATGCAGCTCTGTGCACAGTGTGTGGTCTGCACGGGCAAGCATATTACTTCTGTATGCAAGTATATTACTTTTGTCTGAAAATAAATATGGTTTTAAATATGGCAAAATATGCTTTTATTTCGGAGCTCAGTAAAGCAGTGTTCAGGTAAGGCTTAAACCGAATAGTGCATCTCCCATGATTACCATGTTAATGAATTGATATTTATTCTGCAAACAGGGATACAGAGTGTGCACCACTGTTCAACTGCTTCCCACAAAATGACTAAGAAAAAGAAGAATATGCTCCTACCTTTTCCTATCCTAAAATATTCTGGGCTTTGTGCGTTTTTTGAGATGTAGTTGGCGTGGGAATTTTGCTGCCCTCCCAGCAAGCTGTTCTTTAACACTACATTCTCCACAGCTACCTCAGAAACATTGTTGTTTTGACCTATGGGATCCTGCTGTACAGACTTAGCCTGAAACCTGAATACTCTGCCTGTTGTTCGTATCTGTTTTCATATAGGATAGGATGCTTTATCTGTTAAATCTGTTGCTCAGTCTGAATAATGTATTTGTATTCGGTTGCACCCCTAAAGTGTTTTAGAGCTGTGGCTTTGGACAGTACACTGAAAATTCTGTATTTGTTTGAATATTGAGTTTCAGAACAGCTGGCTATAACTAACTTCAGATTTTTTTTTTTCTTCTAAGTAACAGAATTTAACCTTTAAGGTTCTGTGATGGCACCCACGCCATGAAACATCACATCTTACATACTGCTTAATAATTCAGGAATTACTTGGTCACAGAGATCTGTGGTTTAACTGGAGAAAATATATGATTGCAAATCCACTCATAGCTTCACAGTTTAGCAGTAAACAAAACGTGCTTTTTTTTTGTTGCTCTGCTTGGACTATAAAATAACACACAAAGGTTTTGTATTTTTGTTTACTCGCTGTTCGATTTTTCAGGCCCCTAGCTTTCAAAACAGAACTTTTGACCAATCATCATGTTTTATCATTCAGTTCCTAGCCCATGCATCAATCTGGTCATTCAGCAACAGTTGTGTGTGCGTCATCAACCTATCAGTGCAGAAAAGAAATAAAATGCCGCATGTCAATTTGAAATGGGGGCATTTTTATTGACTGTTAAACAAAAACTGACGTGGACCTCTGAGGATGAACCTAATGTCTTTTGAAACGGCAGGTTTTTTTTGAAGGAAGCGGGTGAGAGCGGCTAAAGTGTTTAAAGCTGTGTGTGTGTTACCATACACCACCATAGGAAGGCAGAGAGACGCAGGGAATGAGGAGTGGGAGCAGAGAAACACAGTTACATAAGAGCTGTTTTCAAAGAGCGAAAACCACAGGGAAACAGTCATCAAATAATTGCCCAAAAATCAGTTCCTAGTCAAAGTAAATGATCCCTGAATAAAAGCCTTAAGGACCTTAATCACTAGGTCATAACACTCTGAGATGTGTAAGTAAGTCAATCGGTGCAGATGAGAAGACATCAGTGTATGCTGGTTCACTTAGTGTTCGAAGGAGAGGGGTTTATGTGAGGCAATCAGTTAAGACAAGGACGAAACACTGTATGGAGGAACAATTCCACTTCTGAGAATTTCAGTTTCTTTTTAACCAGAGGAGTCAGTCAGTGGCAAAAAGAGAAAAACAGCTGTGTGTGACCCAGAGAGATAGAGAGAGCAGAGGGAGAGCAAGTGAGTGAGAGAAAGGAGGAGTGTGTGATCCATTTAAAACCCTGGGATCTCTAAGCTTCTCCTTAGCTGCCAAGTGTCCCCGTCTGTCTCACACTCCCACCTCTCTCTTCCAACTGGACACACACGCACAACCTCTGAGGCTCATTTCACACATTTTTGTCAGCACAGCGCACACACACACACACACACACACACACACACACACACACACACATAGAAGCTGGCACTGTTTGATCATACCTAATGCTGGCTGTTTAGAATAAACATGAACTTCTTGTCATGTGACAACATGGTGGCACTTCATGTCAAAAGCAATGACAGGAGAAACAGAGAGAGAAAGGAGAGAATTTGTTGTTCACCAGTTAGATTTGGCAGAGTAAAGCCAATTTGCTCACACAGACATCCACACAATGCCCCTCTATTGGCATTTTAATTATACAGGATGCTCAGCTCATTCCCTGAGACAGTTATTAGTATTACCACACCCTGTTCTAGTTGCAAATCTACCTGCAGGGTTTGGCACCAGGACACAAAGGACAAGCTGGCATTTAGCATTTTAAATGCCAGAGGGGTGGGGGATGGGGGGCAAACACATATTTTGGAACTACTTCTAACATAGCGCACTAGGAAGAAAGCGCCATCTACCATCTGCCACACACAAGAGCTCTCAGATGCCTGTGATTGGGTAGTGTCGCTGTGATTGACAACAGAGAGAGTGAGAATGCCATCCCTCCCACTTTTGGTAGGTACTAAACCACTGCATACCGGGAACACCCCACAAGACCTGCTTTGACCCAGTCGTCTATCCATCACAATTTGGCCCTTGTCAAAGTCGCTCTGATTCTTATGCTTGCCCATTTTGCCTGCTTCAAACACATCAACTTCAAGAACTGACTGTTCACTTGATGCCTAGTATATATCCCGCCCCTTGACAGGTGCCACTGTAACGATACAATCAATGTTATTCGCTTCACATCTAGGTGGTTTTAATATTATGGCTGATGGGTGGGTGTATATACATATATGTACACAGTGACCTTATGCCCACCAGCCACCAGCCTTGGCCACCAGTGGCCCACCTTAGCACCAACAATGGAATCTGTCATGGTTGCACTGAATATGTTGCAGGACTATGTCTCTGATGGCGACACTCACATCACATGACGTTTGTCATGTTATGTTCATGTTGTTGCCATGCTTCGCTATCATAATTTTGTTTCTTGCTCTTTGTGTTTCGTGTTTCACCTATAATAAACAAAATCTGCTCTTTCATCCGCCTCCGCGACCAATCCCTGACAGAAAGCAAGACCTACAAATGGATACACCTGATCTTTTCAAGGGCCAAGAGGAACTCCTGGAAAGCAACTGCCTGATGTGGGAGCAACAGGGGAAGGGAGCTTGGATCAGTGCCACATTGGAATGGTTTGAAGCGATGTGCCCCCTTGGGAAGTTTTTGAGGAGGGGGCGCCCAACCAGGCTAGAACCATCAAGCTACCGTTCCTGCCCCGCCTCGCTGCTTGGCTAAGGATATCCCTCTACCCTTCTTCCCCACAGAGGATGCCATTACGGCTCACTGCCTCACCAAGGGCGTCACTCCGTCTCCCAGCTCCGCTTCTGATGTCACTCTGCCTTCCTGCTCCACTTTGGATGTCACTCGGCCTCCTTGATCTCCTGAGGACATAACTCTGCCTCCTTGATCGGCTGAGGACGTCATTCCTTCCCCTTGCTACGCGGTGTATGTTACAATAAACAAAATCTGCACCTGTATCTACCTCCATGACCAATCCCTGACAGAATCCTGCTAGACCAACACTACCAACAGAGAGCAAGTGTCCTCTATGCTATCTGCGAGTGCTTAGTAGATTAAAAATGAAGCTCCACAAAACTGAGCTCATGACAGGCTCTGCGTCTCACACTTGAAAATATTTTACAAAAAAATAATCTATACTGTGTGTTTTCAGAACTCTTTAAAGATAAAAGACAAAATTGGTGACAGTGCTGGCGTGGAACAGCTCTGTGGGAGTCAGGGTTCAATTCTTGCCAGTCATCTGAAGCTTTATGTTTGTGTGTGTGTGTGTGTGTGTGTGTGTGTGTGTGTGTGTGTGTGTGTGTGTGTGTGTGTGTGTGTTTGATGGTCAATAGTCAGTGTTTAAAGGTTAAACTCTCAGACGAGGCTCATCCTCTTAATATGCTGGTAGAACTTTTTGAGACTTGAGTATAGGGATATTATCACTTTAATGAGGCTTTACTAACACACTCTTTTAAAAACAAACAATTCTGGTCATTAAGAATGTTAACAATGCTGTGTATGTAGCGCTGGCCAAACGTATATTGTTTTACAGCCTGGGTAAATATGTCTTTCTGCAGGCTAGTAACCTAATGCTCTGGTAGAAGTTTTAAAAACTCCATCCACATGGAGCAAGTGCTTCAGCTGCAGTGGGCTCAGAATCTAGGCTGTCCTTTTTGAACACACTTATGGTAAAATTGAATTTGTATGTCTCTGTGCCTGCGTACGTACACTGCATTCCATATGGTTGGCTCTTAAGCATAATTTACACAATTACTCTCTATTGCAAACAGATAATCTGGATGTTCGGCACTGTTTTGCACACTGCATATTTTGAAATCTAAAGGGAAACCTGAGTCGTGCATTCTCTTGAGATCAGGCTGTTTGTGCTCAAGTAATAAAACATGTCAAAAGTATTTAATCACTGAGCTCTGTCTGGTAAGCACGGGCATCATTTCCCAGAAATGCACTGCCCTTAAGTGCCCAGTTAACGAAAGGCTGACTCCTGCCTCCCTTAAAACAGTAGCTATTCATTTGTTTTTAACCTCAAAACGGTCTTCCTGGATGGAGCTGGCAAGCAAGAAATATCTTACGGTTTACGATCAAATGAAGCCATTGACCTTTCTTTCCTCACTAGTTTGTATAAACCAGCTGAAAAAGAAAAGTCTTTGTAATTTTCTGGCAGAGACAAAATGAGAGAATGATCTCAGCTTCATGATGTGCGTTCGCGCACGGGTGTGTGAGTGTGTGCGCACACAAACATGAGCATGGCCCTGTTTGTGAATGTGGGTGCGTGTTAATGCAAGAATGTCTAATTCAGTGTAAGATGAATAGTAGGTACACAACTGGGGATTTAACTTAATACAACAATAGGAAGAAAAAGACATCATTATCTGATGTAACTACATAATCATATATATATATATATAGTAGTAATAAACTTAACAGCAGGCCTAGTCTTTATCTAAAGCCTGCATAAACGCACTGATTTAAGGCTTAGGAAAGGACAGAGAGCCAGCACAAGATCATCCAGTGGGAACTGGCTGTGTTTTCGTTGTGATTGGTGTGCACAAATGTGGTGTGGCTGAGGAACAAACTATAGTAAATAGAATAGTCTTATAGCAGACGCAAGCTTAGGATTTAGCAAGTAGTTAAAATAGCACAGGTTTGTCCCACCAGCAGCTCAGTGTGTGTCTTTGTGTGTCTTTGTGTGTGTGTGTGTGTGTGTGTGTGTGTGTGTGTGTGTGTGTGTGTGTGTGTGTGTGGGTGTGCGCACAGAGAAACTCATAGTGATGGTAATTACCACCACATTAAAGGCACGAGCAAGATCTAAAAAAGCATAAGCATTAAACAGCAGCCCCTCCCTGGAGTCTATCACACACATACCATGAGATAGTGGTGACAATGTGGAAGTAATGTGTGATGTAAACAAGCTGACCTCTCTGGCACCTAGCTGTCATTTGGCAAATTTCTGCAGGTACAGGAGAAGGCAGCACATGCATGAGCCACATAATATCACGTTTCATCATTAACTTCTCATTCTTGACACTGTACTTAACTCACGGTTTATTTAACATATCTAAAACTATAAGGAATATCCCAACATGATTTCTAGTCATTATCGGAAAGGGAAACAGGATACTGGCACACCAGAACATGCCTTCTCAGTCTTGGTGCTGTTTAAGTGTGTGTGGACAAATCAAGTGGTGTGAAGAGCATTAAATCTCCTCACAGCTGAATAAACAGACAGCAATAGAACATCTACTTTGCACTGTATGCTCTCCCTATGCACAGGTGAGCCTTCTGCTCCATGTGTGTGTGTGTGTGTGTGTGTGTGTGTGTGTGTGTGTGTGTGTGTGTGTTTGGATCATTGCGTGTGTGGCAGTAAATCTAAAGTAGATTGTTCAGCATTGTTCAAACATGCTGGTCCAGACCATTCCTCTCTTCTCTAAACCTTTCCACAGTTTAAACCCTCCAATGACCCAGTGTGGTTTGCATATTTAAACTGTGGTTCCTGAAGTAATAGGCAGAGCGCCTGGGTTTCAGAAACTTCGTCAGTGGGAAAATATTTGTCCCAAATATCGCCTCACCCCCTACCCATAATTTACTGTTGCCTCTCTGGAGACATGGGGTGCATATACTTTCTCTGGTACCAGTACAGTACATACCCAAGGCTCTGGTTACCCCATAAAGTGTGGTTACTGAATGAAAAAGCCCAGTGCTGCGTTTCCATTTCTGAAACCAAGCTGAATTAACTAAATAGGTTATGTGGTCTACTGCCAGTAACTGAATCAGCATAAAAATTAGTCGTTACGATGTTAGGTCATCATTATCTCTAATTCATCCACGACTAAGCAACTGTTAAAGAATTAAAGCAAATTTATCTTTGCATTGTTAGACCTAATAAGTGCATAATAAACATGTCAAAACATTTGAGAAACAGATCAGTGGACACCTGGATTTTTTTCTGACTGTCCATAGACATCAACCTGTCTTCTGTTACTTCTCTCTTTATGAGATACTCTTATGGTTTCAACGCAACACTGTTGGCACTCGAGGATCTTGAGTGTCGTGTCTAGTCTACACCAGTAGTCGAGAAACAATACATTGTGTATGGTCCATCGTCGTGGTTGACCTGTGATTTTTTATTTGCCAATACTGTGTCATGTGGTTGGTTTGTGTTATCTCTTAAGGCCAAGGTGCAGACAGGCAGGCAGGCAGGCAGGCAGGTAGAATGCCTTGTTTATGGACGAGTCGTGAGCACCGACTTTTTCACTTCTGTTTACACTAGCTTTAGGTCCAGTGTCTTACAAGTTTGATTACAGTTCCGACAACCCGTTCAGTCAGTTGGCGTGTGTGTTGTTGGGTATTTTATGCAGTACACTCGGAGTAGGGGAGCAGGAACCTGAAGGAGTAGGCTTATCTTTTCTACTCAGGGTGGAGAAACAAATTATACTGGCAATCTTATACGAGTGCATGGCGCTTTACACCGCACCTCCACACACATAAAGCATTTTGAAAGTGTTTGTATGCTCAATGCTTTTTTCCTTGAGATTATTTTTTTTGCACTTTTGCTTGTATCAGCAGCAGGATGGTACAGACACCAGCAGAAAAAAAAACACATGACCCATGCTGACTTAGCTGATACACTCTTCAAAAAAAATGTAATAAATAAAAAAAAATAAAAAATTAAATAAAAAAAAAAGATGAACATGTGGGACCGTCAAGGCTATGTCTTCTGTAGTTGTTCTGTGTATTTTTCAGCTGGGAAAGTCAGTGCAGTGTACCAGTGCACCTTTAAAGCTAATTTAACATACAGTTGAGGTCCTTATTATCTATACCTCAAATAAGTTAATAAGTTTTAAAAGTTTCCTTCATTCTCTTCTCTTCTAGGTGAAAGGAGCCATTAATGATCCTTTAAAGGGCACTTAAAGGTGCAGTTTTGTATTTTTCTGGAGTGTAGAAAAGTGGTGCTGCTGTTTTCTCAAAGATTTGAGAACTGAGTCTAAAATGTTTTGTTTTTCCTGCCTTTTAACGGAACACGTGGTGAAGAAGGCATCACTGAAGCTGCAAGATAAACCTGGGGCTCGGTGTGGCAGCCGGATAAGAAAGCAGAAACACGTTAACGTCAGTGTCGCAGTTACTTTTGCCCTATAAACAGCTTTCTATTAGGAAAATTACACCGTTGCGGTGACATTTGAGTCACGCTCCACAGTCAGTTGAGTCGTCTCGCACCTTTAAAGCCAGTAATAGCACAGTGAGCACCGCCTGAGACCAAATGTGACAGACTGGCCAGGCTTAAATAGACCCATAATAAAGAAACTGTTATTGCTGTGCATCGGGTCAGTCCTGGTCCACTCTGCTTTGACCTCTAACGTAAATCTCTTTTTGGAGGAATAATGTAATATCACTTCTCAAATGACGTGACTAGGACGTCGAAACTAATATTTCGTGCACGAACTGTTACTCTGGTGCAAAGGAAACAGTGCAGAGTACCAAAGTCAAACTCGAAAATGCAATTTTAAGATACTGCAGACTGCAAACAGCTTTCAGACTGGCGCCCCAACCTGCCACGTTAACACCTCGTCCAACAGCCACTCAGTCGCGTGACCACATTGTGCGCGGTGCGAGAAGTTCTGGGGGCTGTGTTCCAAACCGCACAGTAGTTTAACACGGTACGATGGCGTACTACGCTGACATAGTGTTTAGCACGGTTAGTTGTGTAAGTGATGGTTAGGATAGGACGGAGTGTGGCTGTGTGTGGACTCACTCTTGCAGTGCAGCTCGAGCAGTGCGCGGTACCACTCGTCCTGGTCCGCCTCGCTGTCTGCGGCCACGGCGAAGCTCTCGGCGCGGGTGTACAGCACGATCATGTGCTTGTGCTTGGCGTCGGCGCGCTTGTTGATGTTGAAGCACGTCTCGAGCGCGAGGGCCCGCTTGGGCGCCGCTGCTTTCCCGCCGCGGAACTTCTTCTCGCTCTCGTAGTACTCAAGGCGGGCCGGACCACGCTCCGAGGCCGCGCGCAGCACGAAGTAGCGCCGGTGCATGGACTTCTGCTTGCGGAGGTAGCCGCTCTTCCGCACGTCCTCGCAGCTCGGAGCCTCGCTCTCCATTGCGCTCTCTCAATCCTGCACTGGCTTCATTCATTCAAACGAGCTCACGGCGAGGGGGTTCTCTCCTGTCCGTCTTCGGAAAAGTCGGTCGTCGTGCACGCGCAGACGGCAGAGACTCGCTCATGCGGCTGCTTCCACAATGTGTCCTCTTGTTTCAGGGGGGAAATAGATGTCATCAGCCAAACGGCTCATCAAAGTGTGTAAAGCTGTGAGAAAGCCTGAGTGGCTAAATCGCATTGGTGTACAGTAGGATAGCCTACATCTCCTCTGCTGCTACTGCGCGGCTTGTCACTCATCACCCGTCCCCCTAGTTAAAGAACGCGCGCGCGTGTGTGTGTGTGTGTGTGTGCATGTGTAAGCGTGTGTGGGCACCAAGGAGGAGGGGAGACGAGCTTCACAAAACGAGGTTGCCAACCAGAATCAGATTTCATTGGCAGAAAACGTTGCCTTTTAAGTAAACCTAAGAGTTTTAGAGTGATCCTTATCAATTTTCATAATAAACCTTGGAAATGCTTCCAGTGCTAAAGAGTTCCCTTCGACTGGATTGGCACGCGGGTCAAAACTACCTCGGTCATATGACCGTCTATAAGCAGGGTGTTTGTTGTTTATGAAGCCTGTATATCTCAGAATTAACTATCTGCATAACAGAAGTTGTGTGTTACACTTAACACCCTTCGGAGTAAGTCGCCTTCAGTCGCTTTGCTGCTTTACACTGCGACCTCTGCTGGAGATTAAAGGCCCTACAGGCAGGTCTATTTTGAGAGAACTGCAGTCATGCAGGAATAATAATTTAGGCCACATGCAAAGTTGAAAGTGATACCTTTCTCTTTTTTAATTTTCCACTTTAAAGCTCTAAAGAAGTGCAATTACATTCATAACGCAATGATCTTTTTTTTCTCACAGATAAAAATATAAATGCAAATCTTAAAAATAGTTATATTGCATGAAATCCTGAAGCAGCAAAATTCAAACTGAGGCTTGATTTCCATAATGTTACTTACACAAGTAGATACACATTGACACAAACAAATGAATAGATTTTTATGCATATGGATATTTCCTGTTACAAAGACATTCTAAATGAACCAATGCGAAAATACTGGAAAAGAAAAGAAACATGTACATGACGCCTGACATTATTTGGTCCATAAACGTGAATAATGCGAATAACACTTTGTGTGAAATTACCAAAATTGCAGTACATTCAGGCAGTTTCTTGCTCATGAAGCGCATGCAGGCTGATGACATACATACATGTATGCGTCACATACATATACAAAACACATGATTAAGTCTGTTTCTCCTATTAACATGCATTTGGAGAGTTGGCTGCCAAATGAGAGCTAAATAAAACTGCACAGTTCGTATTAATAATATCATAATATTTGAAGCTCAAGTTTGCGTGCTGCCCTCTTTCAGTGTTTCATTACTACAACTTGATACTTAGGTGTCTTTGCTAAAATGCAATCCAGTTGGGTGCAAGCTAAAGGCTAGCAATGATTTATCAAGAGTACAGGGCAGGAGGTTAAAGCAGCAGTGTGTGTGTGTGTGTGTGTGTTTCTGCTATTGCCACTTGCTATCTGGCACCATTACATAACTTATTTGATTAAACACGTATGACATGAACACACCCACGCACAAACATATATTTAAAAAAAAAAATGAACACAAAGACACACATGCTTACAAAAACGTTTTGTAGTGTGTGGTGCAAAATGGTGCACACACATAACACTTTCGCACATACAAATACGAACACAGACTCAAACAAAAGGGGTACACTCTTTAATACACACACATTAACTTAATCTCAGGAAAAGGGGCAGTCCATGTTTTTCTCCCTTATCTGATGGAGGGAGTTTCCTCAAGGCATGGAAATGGCATCAAGCTCTGTGTCTCTCGTTCACACACACCCACAATCCCTCAAAGGGATGATGGAATCAGATGAAAGGGTTCAGTGACGTTCCTCTGGTGGGGTAAACCGTCCCCTGAGAGAGCACATGGAGAGAACAGGAGTGAACTAAGCACATATATGCTTATAACACACATAGGCCACAGAGACACACCACACACTTTCACTCATAAATGACTCACAGAGTACATATGGCCTAATTTTAGATGCTATTATAGTCATTACATATGTTATAGATAACTGATATTACATCAGTTAATCACTGATCTGCATATTCAATCCACGTGCTGAATTCAAACTAAAGTCTGCACTAATTTATGCATGTTCGCTAACCATAAATTTACACAGATTAATTTCCATACCTGGTCTTTCCTCGTCTTACCTTTGGTGTAAGGATGTAATGATCTGCCGGACATTACTAGATAGCAGAGGTCTACTCACAGTAAATGGGTTGACGGACATCGGCCGCTGGACTTTGGAGGTGGGCTCCAGTGCAGGGATAGACGTGAAACCTGCAGTTGAACAATTTACCAATCAAATCCAACACCCAACACAACACAGGAGATATATTTGCCATAAATAATGAACTAATATACTAAATTAATAATGAAGATGGAAATTGTATATACTATATAATATTTCATATCATCTCATCTCATCTCATCTCATCTCATCAGTAGTGGCCTAATGGTCTGAGAGTCGGACTTGTAACCCGAAGGTGAACCTGAAGGTCGTGGGTTCGAGTCTCAGGCCAGCAGGGATTGTAGGTGGGGGGAGTGAATGACCAGCGCTCTCTATACCACCCTCAATACCACGTGACTCCACTCTGGGAACTTGTTCCGTGGCTTGGGGGTTGACGAGGCCCTCACACAAGTGATGGCCCACACACAAGTCTTTCGGCGCTGCAGCAAAAAAGGCTGCCCACTGCTCTGGGTGTGTGTTCATTACTGTGTGTGCACTTGGATAGGTTAAGTGCAGAGCACAAATTCCGAGTATGGGCCACACTTCACTTCATCTCCACAACCTGGCTGGCCTGCATATATCTAGATGTATTAAATGAAGCATATCCATGTTCAAGTTGTTCAAGTATGAAAGTAGTTCCACTGTTATCAGCAAAATTAAACCATCTGTATTTCTGTTTACAGATTACTATTTTTAACCTGTTTATAGATAACTATATTATAAACTGCCTCTAGTTTCAGTCTCTTTAGGCTTGGCGGTTTCTTTTGCTATGATCCTAATCTTAAATACCTCTTCCCGTACTAAAATTACTTTACTTTATACTTCATAAGCAGCTATTTTTATATTTCAATCTCTGCTACTCTTTTAGATAGAGAAACACACCTATTGTGAAAACACTAATAAATAGGCATACTACTTTAAATGCTGGAGTAGCACATGTATTGTTGAAATACTTACAAGTAGACTTTTTACAAATTTATAATACAAATATTATAACCCATACAGTATATCACTGACATAGCCATCTGGAAAATACATTACTGTATATTGACTAGAGGCACAGGCTCATTTAAGAGCAGATCAACCATTTAGCTCATGATTGACAGTCTGGAGAAGAAACGTCTGAGCTCACCATTTGTCTCCTGATTATTAGCTGGCTCATGAGGAAAAGCATTCTGGGAGGTGGGAGCAGGAAAGGAGGCTGAGTGAGGGAAGGCAGCTGCAGGAGAGGGTGACACAAGTGTACTGCTGTCACCTGTTAAGAATGAGAAAACTTTACAACACAGAATTTAAACAAAGTACTGCAGTTCCCATGGTTTTACTCTGCTGGTTGATTCAGGTCATCTTGGAAGCCCCTTTGTAAGTGTCAGTGACACTAAAACCAGTGTACTCAATTAATGTTACTAGAAGGATACATTATTTCAACACATGGAGATGTAGTAATACCGTACGTCAATTACAAAGTAAATTCATACTTTTTTAATTTGATTTGAACATAATGCTATTTGTAATTGCCTCTCAGATTAGAAACAATATAGTTTTCTCTATTCGGAGGGTTTGTTTTGATCCACTGGCTTGTATTATTAGCACATAAGGAGAAAAACCTGCCTATACTATGCTCTTTTCTACTTTAAGCTCAGTAAGGAAACTGTTTCAATGTGTGAATCCAAGAGTTCGTAAAAGTAGATGGTGATGGCAAGAAAAACAGCCCTGTCGTCAGGCAAAACAGCTGTCATATTTTACCACTGAGTATTTCTTGACCACTGACTTGGCGACTTGCCACAGCACCGCTGCCACATATCATTTTTACATGCCTGTGTAGGGACACAGACCACTGACTCCATGCATACTGGGCTTGCATATAAATCAGGTTTCATAGCTTTCATGCTAATTCATTTTTTATTTTCATTTCCTTATGGCTTGGTCTATACTGATAGGTGAACTGTTTGATTTGACTTTTAAAAAAATGAACAGGAACTCTCTAAGATTACCAAATTAAGGCTAGGAAATCACATTATGTTTTACATGTGCAATATATTTTTTCTTGTTGTTCCATTTAGCTGTTTATCAAAAAAAAAATCATACAGTGTGATGATCTTGTATCATGGAAGTATAAGAGGTTAAGCTTGAGCTAAAAATATTTTTGATTATTACCATCCAATAATTTCTCTTAATCTGGGATTATAGAAGTAGTCCTTAGAAGCACAACATGCACCCTGTGGGCTACAAACACACACACACACACACACACACACACACACACACACACACACACACACACACACACTCTCTCTCTCTCTCATCTGGTAACACATTTATCACCAATTTCAGTGAAAAACTGCGATGAGGCTCACCTGTGGCTGTGCTGTTGAAGGGGTTACTGGGGGATAAAGCAGGCTGTGAACTGCTGGCTGTAGAAGAGAAGGGGTTTGGGAAATCTGTGGAAAGGAAAAGAAAGAGAGATGCATGGAGCTAAAATCCTAGAAATAACTATATACATATTTGCGTAATTAGTCACCTCCCTTGTGTGTGTGTGTGTGTGTGTGTGTGTGTGGGGGGGGGGGGGGGTACTCATATATATACACATATATATACACTCCTGATCAAAATCTTAAGACCAGGGAAAATATTACAAGTATTCACACTTTGCACTGGTGGATTG
>CM074948.1:9720480-9744606 GCA_037577455.1 Pangasius macronema | reverse complement strand
CATGTACAGACAGAAAAGCACTGGGCCCAAAATGGAGCCTTGGGGGACGCCATAGCACAATGGTGCCGAGGAAGAAGCAGTTGAGCACTTGCTTAAGTGACAGAAAACAAAAGCACTTAAATGTCTGCGGGGGGAAAATGTATCAGCAGTTGTCAGACAAGACTACTGCATGTCCACATTAAAAATAATTTTACTTGAACCCTTATTTATACAATATATCCAATTTTGGTCCCCCGATTTTCTCCCCACCATACAACAGTTAGCAACCAGGGAGGGTGAAAGCTAACTGTGCTTCCTCTGAGACACGTGAAGCCAGGCACTTATTCCAACTGCTGCTCATGCGACGTCACAGGGCTTTATAACACATTTCCTGGGCTTCTTTACATATAATTTAAATTACAGAATAATCATATCAGTTAGCATTTGCTTACAATTTGGAATAGTAATGACAAAAGAAGCACCAAAAGCGATGAGTATACCAAGAAATATCATGTTTCAGATTGATGTTTAAATGAAAATAGAACATGAAATAGTACTCTGTTGGTTCAATTTCCAAATTTTCCTCCTAGTATCTTTTGTTCTCATCCACTTCAAATATACATAATAAACTACACACACTCCTGATTATAATGGTGCTGAGCTGATTTTTAACAAATTTAAAAAAGATTTAGAGGATTACACTGACAAATATTTGAAGACATCATACATTCTTCATATTTACTACACACTCTATAGCCCTTATTTGTCACAGTTATTAATATATTTGGTCAGGTCTGATTATACAATGAGCCTATGTAAATTCCACTGACACTGGTTTCCTTATTCATGTTTCACCTTTGGCTTATATTTATGATCTCGCTTACTTCTGGTCAGTGTGTGTGTACATTGGAGCATAATATTTTAATCTTAAAATGCCTGATTCTAGTTTAATAATGAAACTCAATATTGTCAATAATAGCAAGTACAGTAAAGAAAGTAGTGTAAGTAATAATGAAATGGAGAAACTCATACTAAAATATATATAATATTAAATGCCAAATTCTTTTGACTTGCAGTTGAATATAATTAGCTGTAATATAGCACCACTGCTGTGCTGTGCTGTGCTGGGCTGGGCTGGGCTGGGCTGGGCAGGGCTGGGCTGGGCAGTCGTGGCCTAATGGTCTGAGAGTTGGACTTGTAACCCGAAGGTGAACCCGAAGGTTGTGGGTTCGAGTCTCAGGTCCAGCAGGTGGGGGGAGTGAATGACCAGCGCTCTCTGCTACTCTCAATACCACGACTGAGGTGAGACCCTTGAGAGGCACCGATCCCCCAACTGCTCCCCGGGCGCCGCAGCTAAAATGGCTGCCCACTGCTCCGGGTGTGTGTTCACGGNGTGTGCGCACTTGGATGGGTTAAATGCAGAGCACAAATTCTGAGTATGGGTCACCACACTTGGCCACAAAGTCACTTGACTTCACTTCACTAAACAAAACTGCTTTTTAAATGAATAGTACTTTATATATGGATGAAATATAAAATTTACTATAAAACATACTAAAATATAGGTAACAGTGTATTGTGTCAGCGTGTGTTAATGGGCTCGGACATGGATCTTTATAAGATCACTATTTTTTTTAAATTTTATTTCAATAGTAGCTGGGCATAAAACCTACCTGTATATAGACTTCACCTAATGTCCTGCAGGTGAGGTTAGAAAATTGTTACTGATTTTGGTGTTTAACAGCTTTATAAAAAAAACACATTTCCATAACTATCTTTATTTGCAGTATCATTGGTGATAAGTACCTCTAGCTCAGCTTCACTGAAATGTTTTTCCCTCTCTTTCGTTTACTTTTTGAATGCTTTCCTGTTTATTGGTTCATTGCCACAATCCTAATTTAGGGGCGTATTTTGTGTAAATTATAAATGTACTGTATGAGGGTAGATTGAGGCTTATTGTATGCTTGTGACATGTAAATAAGGGACTAGTGAGCAGGAGCTTGCAGCTGAAGCTGATTCATAATTTGTGCTTTAATCACCAAACAATTTTCATTAATCAGATTCATTCATTCATACGTCATTCCATGTACTCCATGTAGATTTTCTCTTGTTTCTGTGTGATAGTGATGAAGGGCCTATGTCAGTATGTACATGCATGATGATTATACAGCATGTGTGTGTTTGTGACAGAGGGAGCGCTGCAGCTCTGTGTCAGGGGGCAGTGTGAATCTGGGTATTGGAGAGCAGAAGGACTGTAAAGCCCTGGAGGAGGTACAGGCTATACCCGGGAACAGCCAGTGCTGTGATTGTGGAGAACCAGGGCCGGACTGGGCTTCCATTAACTTGGGCATAACACTCTGTATCACCTGCTCTGGTATACACAGGTAATACACACACACACACACACACACACACACACACACACACACACATCTAAAGAGAAAGATACTGCTGTAAAATGTGCATGCTCTAGGGGTTAAATATATAGGCAAAATTTTATACAGCAATACTTTTACTGTTTTGAAATGTACAAATATCTGTGGGAATAGAAGTAAATATAACAACCAGAATACACATTTCACTGACGTTGAAATCAAACACTACCGTAATATTTTTCACAAGGTATAACACACATTACACATTTTTTTATATTTGCGCAGTCATATGAACTGCACTGAAACAAACCACAAACTATTTTATAAATGATTTGATAGTGAACATTTAAATAGTGCTGCACCACAAACCAATTCATTGGCAGTGCAAAAATAGCTAATCACCACAAATCATTGATGTCCTCGTGTGACAGATGCAGGGGATGCAGTCAAAATGGTGTTATCACGGTTGTTATGACAGAGTTTTGATGTTGTGCAGTTGTCATTCACTGCAACATGCATGTGCAAACTACTTTTAACATACACGCAACACACAAAGCTTAAGCCAGCCTCAAAGGTGGGGTCAGTTATTTTAAAGATAGAAGATAGATAGTATTTTGTTTACCTCACATTCTGTTACTTGGTCAGCTGTTAATAAAATACCTGTTAAGAGGAAAACCACTTTCCTCTCTGATGCCCCAGATGCTCTAAATGGGCTAACAAAAATATATGGACCTCAAGCATCCAGGAAAAGGAGGTGTCTCTACTTACCTGTCCATCATCTTGCCTGTCAGAGCAGACAGCTCTGCCTCTTGTGCTAGCATTCAAGTGTTCTAGTCTGTAACTGCGTAGAGCGACTGTATTTGCTTTTGGTTTCAAAACAGCTAGCATCATTTACCTTTCACTGAAATCTCTGACCATATCCTTTATACAGTTAAAAACTTGCACAATCCAGGAACAAGTGACATTTAAAGGCAAATACATCAGTCGTCTTTGTAGTTTTGCTCCGCCACAGCAGACATGCATTTAAAAGAAGTTTATGTATACTGATACACATCCTATTGCTAACAGACATGTATCTTTTCTGTCTCTGTAGGAGTCTGGGTGTCCATTTCTCCAAAGTACGATCGCTAACTCTGGACTCATGGGAGCCTGAACTCATAAAAGTAAAACACACAGACCACTGTTGCTTCTTTCCCTTTTCCATTTCATGTCTTTTTTTTCTCTCTGAACATTTCACAGTTTCATGTCAGTGTTTGAGGTGTGACCTTGATTATTCACACCTTCACACACTTCTACACTCGCTCTCTTTCTTCCTTGTCTCTCTTTCTTTCTCTGTGTAGCTGATGTGTGAGTTGGGAAACGCTGCCATTAACCGGATCTACGAGGCACGCATTGATGAAATTACGATAAAGAAACCACACCCTTCCAGTCCCAGGTATGCAAGTGTGTCCTCTTTTACATTCCCTTTCATCAGCAATACAAATACCAGCTCAATACAAAACCAGATTGGTTTAAGGCATATACTTTGTAGTAATCTGAATCCATGCTATCCGTACCCTATTTGAATATCTTTCCCATTTCATTATGGTACCTGTGAAAGTAGGAGGCATTGTGTTATTGTTTCCTATGTGACTCTAGAGGTAAAAAATAAATGAACACTAACAACATTATTTTTAAGATCTTTAAGGTCTGAGTTAATGTTTACATGCTGACTGAAGAGACCATAAGCAGGCTATCAGTCAGAACTTTCTGGAATATCCCTTGTACTCGATGTGATCATTACTATGTACTTCTTCAGCTTACAATGTGTTAGAAAAGCAGTTCGTTTAAAAGAAAAAACAGGAAAGGTGGATATCTGAAAGCACAAGTGAGGAATCGTGATTTTGATTTGATTGCACGTGATTTTGCATGCATTTGATGAATCGTCCAGCTCCATTAATCAGAATGTTGTGAGCTCAAATCCCAGCCCTACCAAGCTGCTACTGAGCAAGGCTCGCAACCTTCATCTGCTCAACTCAGTCGTTAGTTAAATCGTCTCCAAGTTGAGTAAACCTAAATTTAGTACTTTAAGTTTTAATGCTTTTTATTTATGGACTTTTACACTGCCCTCTGCTGTCTCCTCACTGACATTACAAGACACACATTACGATCACATCTCATGCTGCAAAAAAATTACCCAAAAACCCCATTAATGTCTTTATGCTTTCCTCCCCTGCATGCACATCAGAGAGCAATGGCAGGTAACAGTGATGCAAATTGCTGTGTTGTGAGCTACGTACATATGCATGAATTGTGAAGATGTCGAGGCTGAATGTCAGTTATGGCGATCAGTGTCTTATCAATGTGTCGTGTTACAGACTGTAAGGTTGCATTGTTCTGTCATTTCCTCAGGCAGGATAAGGAGTCGTGGATACGTTCGAAATATGTGGAGAAAAAATTCATCCACAAGCTTCCTGAAACAGGGCGTGGAACGCCACTGCGTCGCTCCAGCGCACGCCGACATCGAGCAGCAACACAAGAGAAACTAAGCCAACGTCCTCCCCTCAAACCCAAACCCAGCAGAGCCACCCTGGCACGGAACACAGGTCACACACACACACACACACACACACACACACACACACACACTTACTTCACATGTGAATAGAAGTATACTGTGTTTTATATAAAATAGTGCAGAGGGATAAAGAGACTCCTGTTCGTTGTTTACTATCTGCATTCCAGCTTATGTCCAACACAAACAAAAACTGGTTAAATTAAAATATAATCCTCCTTAGTGTTGGAAGGGAAAATTTTTGATCTGTAAATCTGTTTGTGTTGCCTTGAGACAAATACTCAAGCTAAGTGAACAAATTTCATGTGATGTCTTCTGCAGGTCTGACCCCAAGTGAAATCATGAACAGTACTGGCTCTCACAAAGGTCTCTCTCTCTCACACACACACACACACACAAATTCACACGCATACAACTGTTTTGTTTTTGTTATTATTTATTAATTTATCGTTGCTCTGTATGTAAAGTGAATCATTTGGTTTGGTATTTGTAATGCTTTAGTCATTACCGCTACACAAAAGCTCAGACCTGGACAAATTGAGATCAAGTCATGACCAAAATGACAATTAAAAAAAAATTATTATAATTATTTATAAAGATTTAAAATGTCCCTGTAAATCATTTAACATTTATTAGCCATGTGATGAGTATGACTACATACTGCTCTCTAAATATTGCATGTCCCCTGCATTCTAATCAAATGCAAATAAGGTTAAAAGATAAGGTTACACAATTTTTCCCTTCTCATTTAAATAGGCAATTCTGGAGTATGAAATTTATACAGTTTCATGCAAACTATGCACCATTTGCAAGCTTGCAAATTTGTTCTACTTTTTCTAAATTTCCACAGAAACAGTGAGTTCCGGAAAAATAAGTACAGTAATAAGTACAGTAATAAGTACAGTAAGCCTTTCAATTAAAAACACTGTTTATGTGTAGCTCACATGTTCGTATTTCATACTCACCTTACCAAGAAAAAAATGCATTAGCCCTGTTTAACTGTTTCAAACAATGATGAAATCGCATTGAACAAACAAGAGAAAAACGTGTGCAAATTTATTTGGAGCATAGATGGCATTTGTCAGTTTGCTAAAGCACTTTTGACAAAGACTTTCAACCAAAATGCAACAAAAGGAAAACTTTGTATTTTCACAAACTTTCCTGTAGATTTAGCTAAAGCAAGTGAGAGGCAATCACTGAGTAACATTTGTGTTTCATTGTATGAACACACAGACGTTTAAATGGATGTCGGGTTTATCAGAGTAACATTTATGTTCCCATATACCTATTTGAAAGTTTACTGATTATAAATTAACAGAGGAAAGTCAAATCTCTTTGCATAGGAAGTTCCACCATGAGAAGGTGATATTTCGAATCTGTTCCTGTGCTGAGAGTAAATCATTCTTACTTACTAACTGCATAAACTTAGGAACTTGATTCAAGTCAAATAGACCTGTAATACTATTTTGTAAAGCTATCATATATTTTTGCTGTGGACCTACACATGCACGCAGTAAAAATAGCAACTAATTTAAATGACATCAGACATTTGCATTTGAACAGGCAGATGATGTGTGCTAAAATGCTAACTGTGGTGTTAGTAGTAAATGGGGTAGATTTGGTCTATGTACTTCTCAGCCATTTGTACTGGGGGAGAACATCCAGTAAAAATCCATCATATAATATCTGCACAACCCAATATCATGTATTTTTTAGTGTAGTTATCAAATCATTTGTTTTGGGACCTGCTGGAGCATTTTGGAAGAGACTTTATAAGTAAGCTTAGCTTTTGCTAGTTGATTAAAACAATATAAAACTATAGATTCCTTTGATGTTTGCTTTAGACATTTCACTGATAATTTCATTGATAATTTCACTATATATTGGCTTGATGACATATAAATTCACACTCATTGCATAATAATGTTCCAAAAACTTTATCACACAGAAGACTTCCTGTCCAAACTCCCTCTTACTGTCTGTGTGTGTGTCTGCAGATGAGGAAGAAGAGGAGGACTTGAGTGGTCTTCACCCTGGTGCTCTGCTCTACCGATCTGCAGCACTTCAGCATTTCCCCGTTATGGCCGATGCTCTAGCTCATGGAGCTGACGTTAACTGGGTTAACGTGGCTGAGGAGAGCAAAACGCCACTCATACAGGCCGCGACCGTGGTGAGTGTGTGTACGTGGGAGCAAGTGTTTATAAGAATGTGAGTGCCTGTGTATTTATGCAGTTTGTGGTGTCAGCATCATGAGCAGAGCAGAAAGAGCATAATGTGGGCTGTGAAAGTGTAGTGTGACAGGAAGTAGCACTGACATTTGACCAGTGTGAAAGTGCATGCTGTGGTGTAGGCTGTTTGTGTCTAATTAACATGCATGCATTTGTGTGTAAATATGTAAGGTTATTTAGGTGAGAAGGCATTAAGGGCATTAATGTATCCTGTGCCCTCTGCAGAATTCTCTGGCAGCATGTGAGTTCTTGCTGCAGAATGGCGCTAACGTTAACCAGGCCGACTCGAATGGAAGAGGACCCTTACACCATGCTACTATACTGGGACATACAGGGTACACACTCACATACACACACACACACACTACAAAACATTTGGGTTACCAACTCTAATGTAACCCAGAAGATTTTTAATTTATTTGCAAGAATGCTGTTCCTAGTACTTGACAACTGTGTGTGTGTGTGTGTGTGTGTTGTGCCAGGTTGGTGTGTTTGTTTCTGAAGAGAGGCGCCGACTACAACAAAAAGGACATAAGCCAAAAAGACCCGATCACCATAGCTGTAGAGAGCGCCAATGCTGATATTGTTACACTGTGAGTCAAGGGGGGAGGGGTATGAGACAAAAAAACATGTCAGAAAGTTTAATTATAATGCTTTCACCTTGTAAAAAGGTCTTGTGGTTATTAAAGACCCACTTCCATTGTTAAATTCCTCATCTTAGAGCTCTCACTCAATAATTACAATGTCAATCTTAACCATCTTTACCATTAGAACATAAATTCCATCAAAGCAGAACATTACAAACTTGAGTTTGGAATTAATTTGGAATTAATGGGTATAAATGATGACTAAATATCTCTTTCATTTTCTGCACAGCCTTCGAATAGCCAAGATGAACAAGGAGATGCGAGAGATGGATGGCGGCTTCGCCCAATCAGGTCACTCTGAGGGGCTGGGTGGTGCTGGGGGAGGCGGGTCTGGGGATCTAATTGGTCAGACCAAGAAAAGCTTTCAGGCCTTTAAAAGCCATCTCAGTGGGTGGGGTCTGGGAGGGCAGAACGAATAGGTGGCACATTTTGTCAAAAGAATATGGGCATCAGAATAATGTGCCACGCTGAACGGAGTTCTGTGGTTGTTTGGTGGATATGTGCAAAGGGCTAGGCAGTACGACAATATATCAACTCTCTGATAAATTATGTTACAGTACACTTTTCTAAAAGTATTGCGTAATGTTTCTCTGTCCCAGATATTAGCCCCACACCCAAGCAAAGCTGAGCTGATAAGCACGTCCTGATTTCCCAAAACAAGTGACACAAAGCATATGCAATTTCAGCAGAATATTTGGTGCTTGGTGGGGTGAAGGGATCGTCTCACAAGCGGTTTTATTGCAAATACAGTAGCCAGCAGGGGGCGTTAGACATCACTGCTCCTTCAAAATCCGACTGTTCAGTGTTTCCCATTAAATAATTTGTTCAAGGATGTAATCATTTTAATATCTCACCAAAACCTTTGAATTTCTTTTTTTTTTGTGGCGTTACTAATTTGCCAACCTAAAAATCATTTAAAAATGTCTTAAAGTATCACGATAAGATCCTTTTGCCATATCGCATAATCTTGTATGTGCAAAGTGGTAAAACTCAATATAAACAAACAGAACCCCTTCGATTAAAGAGCCCTTTACCAAGTCGGCAGTATTTTACTATGAAGCGAGAACATCAGAGTAAAAGTATAAATAATAAAGTATTACTATATTGTAGATTGTTATCCTTCCACCAGCATAGAAAGCTACAGCAAACCGTTTGTTCTTGTGTAATATAATGTAAAGTGTTTAATATGTATAATTTAGCACACTGTATAATTGTACATAGTCGCTGTATGTAGTTATGTACATTATGTATATTTCATTAAATCTTAAATAAAAGTTTACATGATGTTTGGAATAGGTGAACACTGTCAGAAAAGGGACAATGTCACAAAGTCATAAACTGTCGTTTATGCTTCTAATGCACTTTTGGTGAAAAGCAATAGAAAAAAATGCTGAAGCATCGAGGTCTGTCCTATTAGCATACGCTTGTTAAGCGCTCACTGTGGTAAATATTTGCAGTTTTGCTGACTTCTTTTTTGTTTGCCGAGAAGCTTCGTAATGGCAGCTTGTCTCTATGTCAGTGTCTCTCTGTGTAAATGTGTCTCGCTGTCTCTGTGCGTGTTTTATGTTTGTCCTGAGATGGACGGCCAAGTTTCCACTGCTTGCAGTGTGTGTCGTCTGCACTGCGTGTCACAGGTAATCGATCCTGCAAGCTGTTGTGCCTCTTTTTTTTTTTCTCTTCCTCCTTTTCTGCTCATCTGTAAAAGCTGAACTAATAATACACTGATGTGATGCTAATATTAGACCTCTGTACATTGGCTAATACCCAATACTGACACGAAACTGACATCCTCAAAAATAACCAGGCCAATTCTTTACAAACTTCTGTCGCCAAGTCATGTGACGACGTCCGGCTTTAAGAAACCTGCGTCAGAGCACTGACAAGTCTGATCCAATATCAATCCAGGATTTTCCAATAATGAGAATCAATGTCAGATCAATGCATCCCTAAGCAGCACTTTCCCCTGCTCGCTGTATGTTGCATGCTGCTTTTAGTCTTTCCAGTGTTCCACAATTTTAGGAGAGGAAAAAGGAAATCAAAGGTGCTCATGTTGCAGTGCAAATCCGTGGCTTTACTGTAGAAACGCTTTTTTGGCACTGACATTTAATACAGCATCTGTTGTATTAAAAGGCTTGTTGAATGTGTGTGTCTCTCTGTGTCTGCATTTGTGTCTACGTGTGTGCGTGTGTGTGCATGTTTTTACAATCATGTAATTTCTGCGCCACTGACATAACACTCAGTAACAGATTACTTTTATTAAGAAGGTAGAGATAAATTCTGCTGTATATTGTGTACTGACAGAGTGTTTTACAAGGAGATGGGGGAGTATCAAGTGTGCAAAATATAAAGCACAGTGAATTGGAATGAGGGAGGAAGCAGTGTACACTAGCGTATTGTTCTATTGACAGAACTATAACTTCCTGACGACACGCCGCCAGCAGATTTTGAAATCTTCTCTCCGCCAAACACACCTGATTTAATCTCCTTACCAAGCCCTTCGACTTGGATCAGGTTTGTTGGAAAGTTGAGGAAATTTAAATCTGTGCAGGTCAGTGCGTCGGAGTGCGTCGGTAGAACTGGAGTTGGGAAGCGCATACTGAACCTGAGATTAGAAAAATGTGTTGCAAATGTTCATTNATTATGCTCGTTAATTCAACCCCTTCTGTTTCTTTTCACTCCAATCCCCCTATCCCTTCTCCTCTCTCTCTCTCTCTCTGTGTGTGTGCAGGTGATGAGACCTATCATGATATCTTCAGGGATTTCTCCCAAATGGCTTCCAACAACCCTGAGAAGCTGAAACGGCGCAGTGCTGATATTAAAACCCCGTAACCACCAGGTGGAAGACTGTCCCTGTTTCTCTCACTATCTTTAATATACAGACAAGGGCTGGAAGGTTCAGTGTTATTTCAGAAGTGTGTCTTGCTTTTTTTGCCTTGTCATCACCAGGCTGTGACACACAAAGAGATCTCAGTTATGAAATCTGTAAGCTATGGTGTGTTCTCACCCTTGATCTTTGAGCCTGAGCCCCATTAGGTCACTAGTCAATGTGCAGCTCGTTTAGCAGTGTTGCTATTGCACAATGTTGCTGTAGTTTTAGCTTTGCTCTGTGATTGCCAGTGTTCTCTTTAAACACACTGGTATCAGGACTGTGTAAAAGGACTCGGAGTGAAAGCAGGCAACTCTTGGTTGTCTCATCAAATTATTCTGATCATGGTTTCTATTCATATTTGTGTGGCTTTTTTTTTTTTTTTATTATTATTATACAGCAAATTTCTATTGTATGTTTTGAGAGATATCGGATATCCCTAAATTTCACAGATTGGATTATTTTTCAGTCTGAACAGTTTCTGTTTTAATTCCACCTTCTCTGGAAACACGCCGTCCATGAGTCATAGATAAACAATTAATTTGCTGCAAGTGTTTTTCATTTCCTTTTCATGACAAAAATTACAAAATTACTTTTCTTAGTTTTTGTTGCATAAGCATTGTGATATCTATGCATGTCTTGTTAAGAGGAACAAAAGATTTATACATGATCTTCCCAGAGAAACAGTAGAAAAATAAACTTGCTTGCTCATGTGTCGTCTTTTAGCTCAGAGACGTAGCAGAAGTGATTACTATGCCGATAGTGTTGTAAACAACAACTTCCCAAATGGTCCCAAATGACTGATCCTCAGTGAGAGGTACCTGTTTCTATTGTACCCAGACATCATCAGAGTAATATCACCCTTAAACAACAGAACTGCATGAACAAATATTACAAATTCTTATTTATTAAATATGATTATTAATTAAAACTGTACACTTCTTAAACAAAACAAACTTAAACTAAAAACACAATCAAATGTAATCATGTGTGTGTAGTCATGAACCTAGAAAAACAGAATCAGCAAATTGGGCAAAAGCAGAGACTCATGATGTCATCAGACAAGGACAAAACCACTCAGCTATTTCACACATCAACTGAATTCCATGCACCCTGATGTCAGTTCAAGGAAACTAGTTTAAAAACACAACAAATGAATCATTGTAATTCATTAGTTAGTAGCGCGCGCGCACACACACACACACACACACACACACACACACACACACACACACCCATTATCAATTATGGAAGGACAAAAAAATCACTTCAAATGATAATATATTGAATAATTTAGCAAATAAGGATTTACAGCTAATTTAAAATGCTCCTTTTTTGACATCAGCAAGCATACACATTGCAATCATTGGGAATTCTTATGAAACAAATCCCTAGTTTCATTTTTTTTTTTAAAAGTCAGAGGTTTCCAGTATGTGTGCCAGATTTAGCCATGTTTACTGCTCTTGTACGTGTAAGTGCTTTGCAGTAAAGGAGTGAATAGATACAGTAGATTACAGATCATATGTTTATCTTTAAGAGCTCAAAGCGAATCAAAGTCTCATATTTACAAGCACTAAGACACTGACATGTCTTAGAATATTTCAGTGGCTACTAATATCCAACTAAATAACCCATATACACCATATAGTAATCCTATGTCTGTTTTCAATCATGGGCATTACATGGACTACAATGAATAGTAAGACAGATAGCATGGCAAAATATAATGTGCAGACTAACTGCTGGGAAAAAGAACCAGCTGAGTCATTCAGCACATTCAATGTTTAATTTGATGATTTCAACAGATTTGTCACGGTGACCTCCGGGAAGCTGAAATAGTGTTCAATGAGTAACTGCCTTCGTTCATGCACTAACGTAAAACACCAGTAACAAGCATGACTGGCTAAATATGTACAAGTTTGACTCGAGTATCTAACCAAATTGCTCACCAATCCATCTGTGGACCTTTGAATAAGATACCTAGCAAGAGCTGCTCCTCTGTAAGCAATATCAGTGGTCCAGAGCAATGTCTCACTGGTAAGAGTGAAGGTTGAGTCTCTTTCAGCTTTGCTTTACGTGGTCAAAAATGTAGCACATAAGTAAAAGAAATTGCTAATGTTAAACCTAATTTACATTTAAACCTCAAACATTTATTGTGTCTTGTCATGTTTTTGTAGAATACTCCTTTTTTTACTAAAAAAAAGGTTTGAATATTTTTACAATGCCACAATCTAAATGTCATTAAAAGACCATCACGCCATGAAACTTCTGTGTTAAATGTGCTTTCTAACCAAGCCAACTGGAAGATGTTAAAAAGCTTAAAAACCATAATCTAATCTCACACTGTAACACACACATCTTAGGCAAACAGATTTAGGCACCATCTGGCCAAAGGACTGAAACCCTTCATATTAAAAAAAATAATAATAATATAATAATATATTGTATATAATATGTAGCTTACTATTAAAAGTATAACAAACATACGTTACTTGTTACACAGCACTAAACTTGTGTTCCCTGAATGTGCCTCTGCTAATGCCAGGATAAAGGTCTTCATAGCATGTCTACACACCTACACTTCTGGCTAAAAATGCAGCATTTTTTATTTCTAATTTTCAAGTAAATAGTGAATAAAGCCCATATGGGAAACAGTTTCAGTGTGAAAATAGTGCACATGTATGCTTTGACATTCAGCTAGAATTCATGTGAGTACTGAACATGGCATTCAGAATTAATTAAATAATTATGTTGTATAAAAATATTTCTTCTTTTAAAAATATTTCTTATTGATGCTGGTTTATTATACTCTGGTAGCAAACTACTGCAACCTGCAATGCTTCAAGTTCTTCTTCAAATACATACTGACATTTTTAATTAAAAAAAATAATAATAAAAATCCTTCTTGGTGAGTTCAAGTGTAGAACACTTCAGTGGATGAAGTGCATCATGTAGTACAGTGACCACAATTACTACACAGTCACAGGACCCCATGCAGCTGACACAGCTCAGCTGATGGCTGGACTGCTTATGGGAACCACTGATGTAGCACTGGTCTTTCCCTATTTGTAACACAGAGTAGACTGTGCATTAAATGTGGAACTGTTCCTAAATTTTGACACAGCGTGATATACCCTTGGAAGATACAGCACAATGCTGTGTGTATTACAGACTGACGCTATTGCTGGGCTAATCAGTTTAGTGAAAGCTGTAACAGCAACAAGTCTAATAATCTGCCAGCAAAGCACTAAACTGTCATGTGATATGTTCCACTTTTAACGTGGTTTCTGTTCATCATTGTCGATTCCTATATGTTCTAGCAAGTTCCTATATTTGATTGGTATGAAAGCCTACAGCACTGCTGCACGTGAGTCTACAGGGTTGGTTTAGATGCAAACAATAATATCATATAAAGATCGCAACAAAGAAGAATTTGTGTCTGGCCCTAAAAACTGGCTGAGTTTTCTGGCTAGATCTTTGTTCCTAAAGGGAACTGAGGTGGTATAAATTTTTTGATAATGGTTCTTTCTGTCAGGTTTACATTTACCTGACAGTTTCTCGGTAAATGCTGTACCGTGATGAGTTCTTTCACAGTAAAAAGAATAAGCAGCATAAAATCAGCAACCTTGTTAAATATGATTCCTGTGGCTAGCCCATACTGCTCCTCCGGGCAATCAGCAAGTAGCCTCGCCTTCTGTCCGCTTTGCACTGAGAGGTGTGCCTTCCACTTCCAGACTTGGTTCTGTTATATGGTTCTGAGAAGGAAGTGATTCTGGGAACCTGTCTGTGTTTTGTATATTCTCTGTGGAGTCCAAGGATAACACCTGTTTAAGTGGCTCATCTTCAGTGAACTCATTTTCGGTCTTTTTTGGGGATAGGGGTGGGGGGTTGGTACAAGAACAGAAATAGGGAAGAGTTGTTGTTATTATGGTACCCAAGATGAGAAATCCACCAGCTACCACAAAGGAGCATATGTAAGAACCTGTGAGGTCCCTCAACCAGCCTGAGAGGGGAGCAGAGAGACACAGAGAGAAATAATTACAACAAACATCATAATATTCCTGTAATCACACTCATCCTTAATTCAGGTAAAATACTACTGTGGTTACGCATAGCTACAGCACTGTAATAAATAAGAGCAGTTTATAGTTTATGATGTCTTAAATTGGAATAAATTCCCTATAAATCGTTGTGGTAACATTACTGGATACTACAGAGAAGATGCTAGATGATTTTTAAAGAAATTCTTTATTTTTCCCCAATAGTGTTCATTGTCACCAGTTCTCACCCAGCCCAGGACTCCACTAGGACTACCATGATACACAACACTTGTAACAAACCCAATATATGCACTTGATTGCCTTGCAGTCACTATTGACAGAGAAAGAGGATTTAAGCCACCCATCCCACCCAATAAGAGATAAGAACTTTTGTTTTCTCAATGATTCCCAGCCACGGATCTCTGTGGCATCACTGGGTTTGTCCTAAGAATAGAACATAACTTTGTTTGGTTGAATAGAAAAGCTGTTGAACCAGTTCAGGTGTCATTTCTAAAGCCATCCAGAAGAATTTGAGCTGGACGAGCGTGTATACAGAATCATGTCATGCCTAGTGTGCCAAATAGACATTAAATGTGTTTATTATAATCTAAGTTTGAGGAATCTTAGATTATAATAATTGTAATTACAGACACTACACTAGAGAGACAAATATCAGCAATTAAAGCAGCTCAAAGTTTCTTCAAATAATTAGCTGATACAGTGACCATTCCAGGGTTAAAACAATGGCTGCTTACCTGACAATGGAGCTCCAAGTAGGCCTCCGACGCTCTCAATAAGCTGCAGGAGTCCGAGTGCACCGATCATGCGTTCCATGCCCACAATCTCTGGCACCACAGAAAACACCAGAGGGGTCATTGCACCGGCACAGAAGCCATATGCCAGGCTGACTGCCAGCAGACCCGCATAGTTCCCATGCAGTGAGCAGAGGGGCAGCAGCAGGAGGAACAGACCCACTAAAGCCGTCCATATGGTCAGTAGGTGGAGTGAGCGCATACGCCGCAAATCCGAGGCCCAGCCGGACACCACACGACCCACAATATCTGTCACACCCGTGCTGGAAATGACAAATGCAGCCTGGAACTCGCTGAAGCCCACAAGGCGGCTGTGGGCTACAAGGTGGACATATGGAATAAAGTACCCAGCATTGAAGCATGTGACGGCCAAGCTGTAGGTGAGGAAGCCTCGGTGCAAGAGAAGCGACAGCTCAAAATACTCACAGGATCGGGAAAAGAAAGACATACAGCTGTCAGACACGCTGTTGCTTTTACTCTGGGAAAGAGAAGAGAGAGAGGGAATGATAGATTTCAACAACAACAGAACAGCTACAATAGGCGATAACATAATAGCACAGCTTTTCTCATTTTTATTCTTTAAACCATCTGTAAAACACCCTATAATAAAGGTGAGTAGGCAACTCTATTCTGCTGATATAGGCCAGACGCTCTGCCTAGCTCGGATGGATAAAGTTATCTAATGTAAAGGAGTATGTTTTACTGTATATAGAGATTTATATATGGACAGATTATACTTGTACAAGATTAATGAATGAGCCTCTATTTAGATCATATTTCCAAGTGTGCACTAAAGAATGAGACGTGCCAATAATCGATCCTAGGCCCCTAAACTGGGCCCAGTTTTCCAAAAGAATCACCTTAACTTTCAACAAAAAGTCTCTACCACTTGGCCATAATTTTAGTGATGAACATTTATAGAAAGATAATCTCCAAACAGGAATATAAATAAGTACCCTTTCCACAACTTTAGTGGGTCTGAGCGGTCGAATAAGGGCACCGCTGACCACAATGTTGAGGCTGAGACCTCCAAGAATCAGGAGCGCCCCACGCCACCCATACAACTGTACCAGGTACTGGAAGAGTGGAGAGAAAGCGAAGGAGGATAAACCCACACCCGTGAAGCCAAGGCCCATAGCTAGAGAACGCCGTGTGCTGAAATACTGCATCACAGAGGCCACTGTAGGGGTGAAGACTAGAGCCCAGCCTGACCCTAATGAGAGAGGGTTAAAAGAGCATGAGGTAGGTACTTACCTGTGCAAAGAAAACACACAAAAAAATTGTGCAGTATGTAAAATCGTGGTTACCTGAAATGAGACCCATGGTCAGGTAGAGGTGTGTGAGTGTTGTAGCCTGAGAAGCCAGAATGAGTCCCAGTCCAGAAAGAAAGCCTCCCATCATAACAACAGGACGAGCTCCATATGCATTACAAGCAGCCGTGCCTACAGGACCTACACATACACATGCATAATTAAGCTTATGTAGCAAAGACCACTGACTATACTGTGGATATTAAAATAACAGCTATAACTCTATAGCTATACAGGTCCTATTAAACCAGACAAACACATGGCCTCATTTTTCAATCTTTTAATAAAGTTCTGTTTAAATGTTTGTGTAAGCCAAACTGAACCAAAAATCTTCTGCCAGATTTACTAAAGTTTCAGAAACACTGATTTTCTTTGTAATCATGTGCATATGCTCTTCACCCACAATGCTCAACACGCATTCCCGGCACAGCTCATTTGCATTTAGTGACGCCCACAAAATTTCCTAAAAGTTCAAGTGCACAGACAGCTTGAAGCCCCAAATAAACAATGCAAGTAAAGGCTGAAAGACGAAGTGGAAGTTATTTTAACTTGAAATGAATAATGAAGGTAAAGGCTGAAAGTTATTTTAGAAATTATTTTGACTCATTTCTATGCAAATAAAAATATTTAGTAATAGCAACAACAACAATAATAATAATAATAATAGCACTAAATTCTCCATCAGCTGAGGCATCTGTTTCTGACTTACGGCTATGCGCAGACATACCGACTCATCCTATATTTAAACGCAGCATTTTTTTTTCATAAATATATGACTAGTTTTATTTCTCTTAATGTATGGGTTTTTGTTGGCTTGCTTTCTTTATTTTTCCTGATTTTTTTTTTTAATTAATGCCAATAATATAAAATGACTGGTTTACACAAAAGTTTCTGGATGGTATTCTTAGTGTGTGACCTAGTGAACTAGCATTTGTTTTTGATAGAGACTCTAAAGCACTTCTATAAGTTGCTCTGGATATGGGTGTCTGCTAAATGCTGTAAAAATCATAAAAATAAGCAATTTAAACTCGATAGTATTAGTTAGTATTCTTATGAGTAAACTTACACACACTCAGGAGCATGAGTAGGATATGAACATTTTCCAACTTTACAGGATATTCATGAAGACCACATTTCCTGTGTAAAAACTTGTACAAATGATTTACGGATAAATCCGTTTGTATCCAGCATGATAAAAGAGGCCCGTGTTTGCAACCGCACATGTAGTTTCACTCACTCAGTAACTGCTGCATGGCCACTCCTATAGAGGTTATCCAGGAAACAGCCTGAGCACTCTCTGCAAAGTACTGCACAAACTCCACAAAGAAAACCCCCAGACTGCGGATGAGCCCAAACACCAGGGCTGAAGCCAGGAAGAGTGCAACCACCACCACCCAGCCCCAACCTCCATCTGGAGCTTCCACATGCCCAACTGGCTGGTGTTTTTTCTTCTGCTGCATAGCCATCACTTCTGTGGAGCAGGGCAGTGAAACAGAGAGAATGAAATTAGTTCCATAGTAAAATACCAACAGATATATGCTCATGTGCTTACACAGCTAGACTGAAATACAGTATTTCAGTACATCATTCATTCTTTCATTTCTTTGGGAAAGTGTGTTATAGCCATACAAAAGTCATTGTTAAAAAGAAACTCAGTATAGAACAAGAGGAGGCCATTTCATACCAATCATACATGAAACTGAAAAAAGGACACCAGCTGCAAAAGTCGAATTCTTCATAATTCTCACTAGTAAGGCTGGGAAATGCTGTGGGTTATGAGCATATAGCTAAATTCTAGTGCCTACATGTACGAGTAACTACATGAAGTCTGCTTTCTTTATGTTTCTTTGTGTTCTGTGTGCACATGGAAAGAACCTGTTAACAAATTAACCAAAAATCTTCACATGACCTTTGTTCCACTAACCCCACTCATAACCTCTTTAAATATTCAATCAGTTTCGTCAGACACTGCTGAGACAAGTCCTTCCAAAAAGGAGAGTTATGATATTGATGGCATTATAGCATTTAGGATCTAGGCCCAAATAAGGCCAACACAACATTTCAATTTCAGGCCAACACGGTCCAGCGGTCTGCTTCATATATCGCCTGAGACGTGGTCTTATGTGGTCAAGCCTGATCTGTGGTTGTGTTATGCAGTGTTATCCAGTGATGAGTTCATCCCTGTCACCGTCATCCAGTGGCTACATGAAGTGGCAAATGTGTTAATATCATTTGCCATCAGGTTGATGTGTCACTTCGAGTAATCTGTCAAAGCCTGTTAGCAGTAGCTTTTATTAATTAGCAAAGATGACCTAATTACTTAAAGGTGCAGATCAGATTAAGTCATCCTGTCTAAAAGCAAGAAAACATCCTCCGATATAGTTTATCCACCAAATCACATGCAGGACAAATTTTGAATGAAGCATGGCAGTTTTAAAGATACTGCCTCTACTGAGTCTCCTCTCCAAGCGATTACTTTCAAGACAAATCCAGTGTTGGGTTATTAGGAAATTTAACTTCTTACACTGACAATAATGTTTAAGATTCATGGCACATGTGTGAATATCAAGCCAAGCTGTTACCTGGAAACTCCCTGAAAAACCTGTCAGCCACAAACATCAGGGTCTCCGGAAAAACCTGATACAGAAAGCGCATCTACATTCACTAAAAGCTCTAAGTGTTACAAATTGGTCTAATCTCCTGTAATTTGGGGATAGCATTTTAATGCACAAGAAAAAAGTCCCAATTGTAGAATTACCTGGAGTTACTTAATCACCCCTTCATTTCATCAGCAAGGTGCAGCCAATAACAAACAAAGGAACCTCAAATGAACTTAAATTTGCACGTAATCCATTGTAAACACCCATTCATTTCCAGAGATTACCAATTTACACACCTCCTGAGTAAGATTTTTTTTTTACTCATTGAGCCCCTCCCCATTTCCACCCATGCACACAAAGCTCCGCCCCCAAAACGTACAGGTGTTCAACTACAGCGTTTCCCAAAAGTCTCCATACTCAGGGGAAATTAACGCTTTTTAGAAAAAAATGTGACTTTATTTACAAAGCGTCCTCTACATGACTGCCATTTCTTTGTAAACAAACTCGTCTCTCCCGCTCATGATGAACTCGTGTGAACACATCAGCTGTTAGGCATATAATCGCGTTTCCATGGAAACCTTGCGACAGCTTCCTGATCCAGCCATGGGAATGATTTCAATACGTTCATGGAGACTTTTGGATAATCCTGTAGAGTTCCCATTAACTAGGACTGTCAATACATCATTTTCAAAGGCACTCAGACATTCAGCTGTTTGAAAGCCAAGTTGCAACTTCTCATAATGATTCATGAGGACATGAAGGGGCGTTGGGGGCGTGTCTATAAAATGACTGACAAGCGGCCAATCCAATTACAGACACACGTTCAGGACAACTTACTGTTACAACTTGAACTATCACAGCTGACTGTCTGAATGCCAGGTGGTAGCTTCAGACTCTCAGAGGTTATAAACTGAGATGAAATGTTACCTTGTTGCTCTAGAGATGTCAGTGAGCTCGCTGTAAGACAAGCCAGAGTGAGACTGCAGCACGGTCACATCTTGTCTCTGTGCGGAACACGAGGCATAAATGCTGACTTTTGGCTTGTCCTGTTCGCGAAAGTGACGAACAAAATAAGTCAGGTATAAGTCTCAGTCACTGACCGGTAGTTTAGGCAAAATAAAAGTACCGGTAGGCAAAATGATAGAGAGCTGATGCTTTCTCTCCGTACGCACTGAACGTAGCACTGAAAAATTGTTATTATTGAATCGCAACAGCAATTTCCAAGACTAGTATGGACTGTGGAAATTTACCATTAAATACGCCGACAGCTGTTACAGTGAGCAGAAGAATGCAGGTCTTGTTCATGGCTACTTCTACATTTGTCAGCGCACATGGTACCTTCTCTACAATACGGATACTCTTATTTTGACACCGAGAATGTGTAGGCGCTTCAACCGGTGTGTCAATAAGCACCGGGATTTAGACGTTTCTGAACTGTGGTATTGTATTAGGTGTCACTTTATTACTGCTGGGAGAGACGGTTGACCTGGTTTCCGTCACGCTGTCGCATTGTAGTCAAAAGAAAATAAAAGGAAAACTTTCACTGAGCAGCTAAATTTATTGTAAGGCTAGCATGCAGGTACTAAACACTTTCCCAATAAACTATCCCAAACAGCACTTCCCGTATTGTGACAGCCTGTAACCTCAGACTCATCAAATCTTTCATATTAAACCCGAATAGACTCACTGCCTCGACCACTCAGCCGATTAAGCTTAAGATATCTTATGATAAGGGCACATGGCCGCCGACATTGCGGGCAGCATCGCAGTCATTCTTTATAAAGCTGTTATTATTTATAAAATAATAAAAAAAAAATCACCTGTGCTTTTGTCGCCTTCACGTGCCTGTCTCGTGCGCGCGCACATCTGGACTGCCACCGCGAAGCCGCCTCGCGCATGTATGAAGTGTCTCTGTCACGTGAGGGTCTGAGTTATCACTGACTGTAAATGTGTTCACGGGGAATATGTAGAGGAGCAGATTATTACTGATTAATTAAGATTACTTCAATTATCCTGAAGGTTTTGTAAACCGCTTTGTTAAACGAGTAAGGTAAAGGTTTGTTGTAATTGAAATTAGACAATTATTACAAGAACACTAGATAGTGTGTAAGAATGGGTGAGAAACTAAGGCAGCCAAACCGCACGGGGGCGTGAGAGCTAGCTCACTTTGGGTTAACCCTAAGACCTAGGCAGTGAGTGCAGTCACCCTAGTGCAGGAGCTCTCTGTCTCTTTTCCATTTTACAGGGAACCCTTAACTGTAAGACATGGCTCACAGAACCCCCTGAACATAAGCCAACTAGTTAAATACTAGGCTTATTAGGCTATTTAGAGATTTTTATTTCTGAAATTTGTTCTGACAGAACATGTTACATCCAAATTGACAGTATTTAAAGGCTTATTTGTTTTTGAGTCATTGAGGTTTGGATTAAACCCATTCAACTCACCTGGGCAATTCAACGAGAAATTATAGATGTCCTTGACCAATCGTACAAACGGAGCGTGGAGGTCCCAACCCCCCAAAGCTTAGGGTTGAGGGCCCTGCATGTGAGGAGCATGCATGTTCTCCCGTGTTTCAGGGGTTTCCTCCAGGTACTCCGGTTTCCTCCCCCAGTCAAAAAACATGGTATTTCCAAATTCTCTGTGTGTGATTGTGTCCTGCGATGGGTTGGCACCCAGTCCAGGGTGTCCCCTGCCTTGTGCCCGGAGTTCCCTGGAATAGGCTCCAAGTTCCCCCGTGACCCTGTATAGGATAAGCAGTACAGAAAATGGATGGATGGATGATAAGAGTGGGTTGTAATTTCCAACACTGACAAAGTAAAAGAAAAAAGAAAAAAATCACAGACCCCACTTTGATGACCACTGCATTAGAGTCCCTGCAATGTCCCTGTTTAGAGACTGGCTAATTTATGGACAGTCTCAGCAGTAGCAACAAGTGACAACAGACATAGCTCGTGATTTACTATGTGCAAGGAAAATCAATTACAAGATTACAATTACAAGCATACTATGCAAGCCTTTTAGCCTAAAGACAGAGCAGCCTCGATTATGAAGGCAGTCAGGGAACTATAAGTGGCCACATATAAGCATATGCATATTTTCTACATCTGGAGAAGTTGCTGTTAGTAGTAACCCCTGTAATAAAATTATGAATGCTGCATCTCAATGTATCAGTGTTGGATGAATGATCAGCACTTGTCAGACTTCTGTCAGAAGCATGTACATGCACTCTGTCGTGTTGGTGCACATTTCCTCCTTGTCCCATGCTGGAATTCTTACCAAGGACACCTTTTCACTTCATCATCGTAGTCTACTAAGGATCGTTTCGACCCCGGATAAGGAAATATCTGAAAATAAAAGATTGAAGAACAAGTATAAATATCAGCATATCAGTGTCCTTGAAATGAAAGCTCTTGTGACCCCCTTAGGGATTCTTGGAAATGTCACAGCACAAGCATCACACATTCCAGTATGGACAGACAATATTAGAGTGGTATTTCACATCAACAACAAAGAGGGCACAAAATCACAAACAATATTGAGGTGGGTAAGCAAGCTTTGGAAACCAGCAGATGCACACCTTCTGACTCTGAGAGCTGCCTACTTACTGGGCCATTAAAGTCAGATAGGAGATGTGCTGTCTCTCAGAAAGCCTGTGCCTGAAGATTGGATACTTCCAAAAGAGGTGCTTGGGCCTCGATGATCTGTTTGCTTTTCCATAGCAGCATTGCAGCTTATCCAAGAAGGTTTATTGAAGTTATTGGTGGGCTTTCCATGCACACTGCCCATCACCCCAGACCCGACATTCCAAAGAAAAGGGTGATTGTGACATGGCAGATCCCACAACCTGAAATTATGGATCTGGAAGCAAATACACCATTCCTGCATGCTCCAAGGATCAGGTACACTCTCATGAAGATGCATGCTCCATCTGTGCACTGGTTTTATGCAGTTCCTAGTGTCTCACTATAATAATAATAATAATAATAATAATAATAATAATAATAATAATGATGCACTTTATTTATATAGCACCTTTCCTACATTCTAAATGTATTGAAGAATAAAGTGAAAAAAGAAAAATAGTGAAACAAAAGGTAGTAAAAAAGGGTAAGGAAAAAGTAAAAATAGTAAAAAGGCAAATGATAATGCAATACACAATAGCAGTGACCAAGATAAGAAAATAATAACCATAAGATTGTTGGCTGTCAACTTCAGTGTCATAACAGTTTCACAATTCACTTTAGTGAAATAAAGTACATAGTCCATATACAATCCCCCAGTCAATGTGGGTTTTTTTTCAGTGCGCTTTCAGATGGACAGTGATTCATGGATGAAGCACTGCAAGTGTCACTTACAGACGAGGAATAGTTTTTTAAGGATAACACATTGTTGGACAGGTGAAGTTTAACCTGCAGTCCATATCAGGAATCACTTCAACATAAGCTTTGAAATAACCACCAGTGAAGCATGCAATGTATTATGATATGTTAGTATTCATGCATATGGAAGTTACTATGGCACTGTGTCAGCTTCCTGAAACTAACTCAATCCTAATGCAGAAAGATAAATGACTAAGGAAGTGTGGAGTTGGTGGATATGAGCCACTAGAACATAGTGAAATCAAGAAATCATATTCTTATCTACAACCCCTGGCAAAAATTATGGAATCACCACACTTAGAGGATGTTCACCCAGCCTTTTTACTTTATAGCAA
>CM074948.1:9706830-9720380 GCA_037577455.1 Pangasius macronema | reverse complement strand
TGTTGCATAGATATTGATTAATATAATACTGATTAACAAATGATATTAATATAGATAACAGGAAATTCCTCTATACATTTACTAACCCAAGTCCTAGGAAACTCGTGAATCATAGTCAGTGTGTGGACTTGGAGGATGACCGCAGGGCTTATGGGACAGGGCCAACAATATTTAATATAGGCATTCTTTATTAAAACTTAAGTTACACTGTGAGGACATATTTATTCATCTGCACTAACCTTGGTCAAGGCACTGGTCTCAACTTGATCAGCAACTGCATAGGGCCAAGTAGGCCTACTCCATAGGGTGTTAATTAGGCACCACCATGATCATACTTTGCAAATAAGCCTTGGACTATGTGTGACAAAATGAAAATACGCCATGACGCATATTGCCAGGTTCAGTCAGGCAAATGATCGTGTATTGTTTTACATTAGAATGCACAGATTAAACACACATTAATGTGAATATTTTACAAAAGAAATCCTCTTACCTCCACATGGTGAATTACAATCTTGTCTTGAACAGCAGCAGCCATTTAAAAAAAAACAACAAAAAAAAAAAAAACGCTCCTCTGGCTGTAAATTATTCGGAAAAAGTCGAGGGGGGAAGCGAGTTCAAAGTTTAAGTAAATAAATAATTCCTAATAATAAAACTATATTTAACACTTGGACTGTGGCTTATCTTCTATCTGTAGGCTTGCTATCTGTCCTCAAGTAATAAATATTTATTCTTTTCGAAAAAGGGGTTACAGGTTATTTAACATTTTTAAAGTGTTGAAGAGAGTTAAAAATTAATAAAGCAGTGACAATGGAATGTAACTTTTCACAGTTATTTGGTAACTGAATTTTATTATAATAGTAAAGCCCATAAGTATGTTATAAGATTTATTTAATATAAAATAATTAAGCATTGTCGAGAGACATATTTCATCCCTTTAATATTCTTATCAAAGGCTTTATTGTAAGTGTTTTCTTCAAGGAAAATAACATTTTCTCCCTTACTCTATGCAATAAGAATCTATGTAGAAGCCCATATAAAATTATGTAGAAATTAAATATTTACTTTATTTATACTTATGATTACTATTTAATCTATACTATCTGTAACTAACACCAATATATTGCTATATACAGTACATAAGTATAGTCCCATAGACAGTTTATTATTTTCATTGTTTGCAGATGATGGAAAGTTGTACTTGGTTTCCATATGGGAGAAAATACTTTAATTGGAATTGGTCTAAATGCTGCTTTTACAGGAAAATATAAGAAGTAATCAGTAGAGAAACTCATGTTCTTATAAACCTGGAGTGATCAGTAAAATCATATAGCCTACTGTATATCATTTACAGTCAACTGTAACCGAACGCCTTTTATTACACACACATACTCACTTGTGTTAACAAACCATAAACGACGCTGATAGTAGATCAGTAAATATGAACAAATATCAAAGGTCACACAGCAGTTTTAGATCACCACCGTATGTCCTTCATTAGCTGGGGCACTAATCTTCACTGGCTCCTTAATACACAGCTCCTCTTCGTTTGACTTTATTCAACGTTGCGCACAGAGGCACGGCTGTTATTTGGAGCTTATACACTATCCGTCTTGGTTCTGTCTTTAGGGTCTTAAATTGGGTGAACTAACAGTCAAGGTTAAAGAAGAAAGTCAAATATTTAGAAAGATGTGTTGTACAGGAAAGTGTGCACGCTTAGTGGGTTTGATGCTGTTGCCCTCTGCATTTCTGTGTATGATAGCCAACCTTCTGTTGTTCTTCCCCAGTGGCAATGTTTTGGAAAATGATCAGATCTCCCTACAGGTCTGGCTGATGGGAGGACTCTTCGGTGGAGGCTTGTTTGTAAGTAAAGACTCTTTCTGTCCCATGGTTGTATCAGAAAAAGTTATTTTAACTTAGCTATGAACCAAAATTAAGTGCATATATAAACCACTGTTCATTTATTGCATGTATTATAAGTGTATTTAGTGTTTTTACTCTCTTTAATTATCTCTCATTCTCAATGTTTTGGAGAAATAATGCATTTTTTTTAGATTTCTGATTTCTCTTGTAGTGTTAGATGATAATTCTCTTGCATGAGTAACAACTTTTTAAATTATAATCATTGTGTATTATGTAAGGTTATAATTTAATTTTTTATGTCAACATCATGAAGTCATAAGATCTAATGTAAACAGCCAATATACAATTGATCGGTAACACCCAATATAAACCTAGCTACATTTATTCATGAACCATAAGCACTGCACTTATTTTACAACAGATATAATAACTCTCATTTTACAAGTCATTTTATCTTTTTATTTAATGATATTTCATTGGCCATCAGATGCTGTGTCCAAGCTGTTCGGTTATCAGAGCTGGTGGAAAGGGTTGCTGTGGGAAGGGCTGCTGTGGAAATCGTTGCCGTGTGAGTAAAACTACTGAATTGGGGGGTAAAGTTCAACTCTTGGAGATCTGGACAAAAGGGAAATTGTAACTGTGAAAGCTGAAACAAAGCACACTGATATTTGAATAGTAAATAGCCTACAATGTTCCACAAATCAATCAACTTTGTAAATCAGTAATCAACTCAGTGTGACCTTTTACTTTCGCAAGCTTGTGCAAAGCTATCATTTTGAGAACTAATGCAGCCCAAATATTTAATTACAGTTACTGAGGTTTAGTTTTAGGCATAGCACCATTGAACTACACTAATACATAGGAAATTTGAGAACAACCCTTGTATTAAGAATATTATTAAGCCAAATGTGTGTCTACATCTGACTATCTGCATGTCTGTAGATGCTGAGCTCTGTGTTTTCCTCTGCATTTGGTCTAATCGGGGCGATATACAGCACCAGCGTGGCATCTGCAGCACTGGCTATTGGACCAAAATGCCGTGTGGACTCGGGGACCTGGGAATATCCGTTTGAGAACCAGCCCCAAGAGTAATTGAGCCCTAGACTCAAGTCAAATAAATTCAATTTTAATTATATTCTTCTTTAAGTACTTATACCTATGTGTGAATGTGCTATTGATGCCAAATAAAAAAAAAATCTTTTCACAGACATATTTTATTGGTGTGTATAAATTGAGTACATTGAATGCAAAACTGAATGCAAAACTTATATGATCTACTTTCTCTCTCTCTCTCTCTCTCTCTCTCTCTCTCTCTCTCTCTGTCTGCAGTAATAGCAGCTACTTGGTGGATAAATCTCAGTGGTCTATCTGTACTTTCCCGGAAAACGCAGTCCTCTGGCACATTGTTCTCTTCTCCATCATACTAGGTCTGGGTGTCCTGCAGGTCGTGCTCCTTGGGATCCAGGTCATTAACGGCTGCTTGGGTTGTATATGTGGGGACTGTCGAGAAAGCAGAGAGGTAAACGTTACAGTAAAGTTCTGTATTGGTCTGTCAGGGAGTTGGATCAATGGATTTAATTATCAGTAATAAATTTATAAGCAATTTGATATGTGAGGTAAAAAGAGTGACAGAATAATCAATATAAGGTTGAACGTTAAACCCTAAGCTAGTTTATGGTTACAGAGTTAGTGACAGGCAGGGCATATAAGCATTTTATTTACACTTTGTGTCAGTGGCTAAAAGCTAGTTAAGTGCACTCTCAGCATGGATAAATGAAACATTGAAAGCTATCATTAGGTCATGGCCAAGGTTTATTATACATGAGTGGGATTCCCTTTTTATGAGAAGATGATACATTACCAGTCAAACGTTGTGGTTGAAATTTATTTCTGAGAAATGTAAATAGTGAAGTCCAGGTATAAATTTATTTCATATGTTTCAATGTTTATTTTCTATTATTAATAGTCATTTTTAACTTTTTGAGTTGTTCCCAAAATAAGTAGTATTTATGTAGGACAGGAGAAGATATCATGTAGACTAATCATCCTTTATACATTAAATTGAACATGTTTATTCCTCTTTTGCAGGATGATGGAGGATTGTGAATGGAACACAAAATCAACACAAAATCAAGGACTCAAATTCCATAAAACATATTTTATTCACTGATAGATAGCAGTCACACGCATATCTATTTATTAACGTGATCTACATGATCAAATTATACCTGTATAAAAATACATTTTCAGCAGTTTCATCTTTAATTTACAACAGGATCTATTTTTTATAGTGCATTCACTGTCAGACACCTGAAAGCAATAATACATATGTGAACATTGCTTAGGTATCTACTATACACTGTGCTATTTATATTGCTATTACAATCAATTATTAAACTTGATATGGTATAATATTTATTAATTATTGACTAAAACTGAGTAATATCCTTACATAGAGCTTGAAGCTCTCAGGCTGGGTAGTAAAATTTGCTTTACCTTTGACCCTTAAATGTGCACATATTGTGTGGGTGTTCTTCTAAAAATGAATCAATAAATGAATGAATTTTGATACAACAATAATTTTGACATGATTTCTGCAGACTGGAACATTAATTCACTGAAAATATTCCGAACACTAAAAGTGCATTCATTAACATGTTGCTCTGCTGCGTTCGCTTCTCACCAGTTTGAGCTAGATCCTGTTTGAAAGCAGGATCGGGGCACCCTTGTGGCAGAAGTGACATTTACAGTTGTATAAACAGCTCAGAAGAGACTTTGATTGTAAGGTGTTTGTAGAAAGCATCATCTTGTACTCAGTGTTATTGATGTTCACATCATTACTATTAGAAAGCATCAAGAAGGCTTTGGACTTCAGTTGATATGAACAGTTTTGCTACAATGGCTTAGGACTACAATTCCCTTGATAGCTTTAGGACTGCAATTCCCATGAACAGTAGACAGTTAATAACTTCAACAAAATAGACTTTATGTGTAAACTATTATGAACTTTCATCATCGCACATTTTCACTTTTTAACAAGATAATCACACTCCCCGGTGGGTTCCCTTATGAGTCTGGTTCATCTCAAGGTTTCTTCCTCGCATCGTCTCAGGGAGTTTTTCCTTGCCACCATTGCTTCTGGCTTTCTCATTAGGGATAAATTCATAAATTTAAAATGTATATCCTGAATTTATATTTCTGTAAAGCTGCTTTGTGACAATGTCCATTGTTAAAAGCGTTATGCAAATAAAACTGCACTGAACTGAATTACTGCTATGGATGGAGTTTTCTTAGGTAATGCTATTTTTAGGTCAGCTCCAAGTGACAAGTACTGGGCCTGTAATCATAATGAATCCTAACACACTATGTCTGGATCAGTAACGCTTTTCAGCACTCAAAGACTTCAATACAGACAGGAAAAGGAAGCTACAAGGAAGCTACCATCCCTGATGGTGACTTAACGGTGGTGACATACTGTCTAGCTATGCTCCGCTCTGAATAAGCTCCATCAACTGATAAACATAAACATACCATGCACGTTTTGGCCATATCTGGTGAGGAGAACTGTGAGTGCACTTGTTCTGTCTTATGGGTTCAATCAGGCACTCAAGGAGCCTTATGGAAAGTCAGAAAGCTGGATTATTGTAGTCTATATGGCTATATGTCACATGATTGCAAAACTGTAACAACTTGCATAAATCAATTTGTTTGAAAGAGTAACGATGATCAAGGTTAGGCTAGGCTCTGGGTTTACATATGGACGTTTATACTTCATTTGTATAAAATCATACCACATTGGCCAAACTTGTTTGAATTCCCACAATTTATTCAGGAGATAAGGTTCCTTGTTTGTATATAGAAAACAAGGGCAGAAACAGCTAACAGGGAAAATCAAAACATTTTTGTCTTTTGCCATGCAGATCACACACATCCAGAAACAGAATGTAAAGGGCTAGGGGGAAGGGGGAGCTTAGAAATGTTGGGTCGGGTTGAGAGAAAAGAAAAAGATTGTCAGTGCCAATGGTATTCACTCAAAGGAACTAATGCAAACTACTTTGCCAATAACACACACACACACACACACACACACACACACACACACACGCACACACACACGCACACACACACACAGTCTTTCAGCCCATGGAGAGCACAGGCACAAAACATACACAAGCCCCTGCAATCCAAGAACAGAACAGAAGAGAAAAGAACAGAAGAGAACTAGAGCAGACCAGTTAGCACACACGAATGAATCTGATGGAAATCATTAGTAATGTCTATGCTGTACATATTATTTTAACCTTAATCCAATCCAAACAAATACACTGTTATTTAGAGAATTCTGTTTTGATACACACACAACATATATTTGTGTCATTTTTACACACTGACATAAAACTGTCCTTTTTTGACAGGGACTGCACAAACAAACCTACCACACAGTAACCACAGCTTCTTGAGGTGTGACTCAACACCTCAGAAGAGACATCACATCATTGGTGTTAGCTAAGCTCTGACAGGGTAAAAATTCAACACAGACTTGCAGGAACTGAAATGAAAGTCAAGCCAGCACTGGTCCTGGTGTCGCCGAGATGACCAGCAAAACTATATCACATGTCCTCTAACCTGATATATATATATTAAGAACCTGTGATCAAGAGAAAGAGCTGGTTATAAGGATAAGCAAGGATAGGGTTAAAGGAGGAGGAAGAGGGGTGGGAATCCAAAACATGGGAAGGAGGGGGAATATGGGGTAAAAACTGGTCTGAGTTGACTTGAGCTGGAGTGTTCCAGTAATAGCTGTATGTTTCTGAGCTCAGCTTGAACTCAGATTCAGTATGAATACAGCCTTAAGTCTTAGGAATGTATGGTGGTGTAAGCACTTCTTACAACGCTAATAATTGCAGGAATAAACATGCTATTTTCTTCTGTCAGATACAGTTGACAGCCAGATCATTTTTTTCCACTGACGCACATTGTCTGCTGTCGTGATATATCTCAGACAAATACAGTTTCCGTATGCTTATTGCATGAAATAATGAGCAAGGCTGATAATAATAAGAATACATATTAATTCATTAATACAGCTATATATATTACTGTTTTTATGTCTTATTCTAAAATTAACTACATGCAGGAGATGTGTAATTTTCCACATGACTATGTACCATTTCTTAATTATCACTGCCAACACTATTACTTCTAACTGCCAACATACTACCGATGCAGTTTATGCCGTTGCTATTCTTATCTGTTGCTATGTGACTCCAGTGGTTGCCAGTTGCTGAATAACAGGAGGGCCAAAGATTCATCTAGGGCAAATATTGGACAGACTGATTGGTCCATTGTGTACTGTGAATTATGTTACTGTGACAGCTAACCAATAAGCTTTCAGAGATCAGTGAGAGAGAGAGTGTTTCCATATTCAGACATTGGCATCACTCACTGAAGGTGGCTGTCACAGATGACATATACTGTAGTATAAAAATCCTTCTTGGCATGGACAAAGCTTTTTAAAACAGAGCATTGGAACAACTTCAACTTTCTTTGTACATAATGTATGTATGTTTTTGTCATAATATGTAGTTAATACCCTCTGTGATAGATAGGAATTGTATTGTGGCCTTGCAGTTTTTTATTATTATTGTACATTTGAATGTCATTATTTCATCATGACACATTGATAATGAATTGCCTTGAGACAGCACAGCCTTTAAAGTATCAAACGAGGATTTGCATATTTGTTGCTATTCCCTATTCAGTATTCAAACAACCAAGCATGGAATGAACTCTGATCAAACAAGACCAAACCAAAAATGCTTCTAAAAGCTAATGCTTTACACTGATCTGAGTTATTTTTCAGGACTGATCCCTAAATGGAAGCTACTGGTCTCGCCTGCACCTTATCAAATGCCCACAGTTCGTGGTTAATGATTGACTACTCACCTGCGTATCACTGAGAGATAGTGTCCCACTTCATGGCTCCAGAACTGTCTAAACCATATCATTCTTTCACTGAGGTTTAAATTAAACTGATAGAAGAGAGCAATAAAAGAAGGTCTGGTGGAAGATCAGGGAGAAATTCAGTGAGGAAAAGGAAGAAAAAAGGGCGTATCATGAAAGTGGACATATATATTAATTGTTTCTCAGAACTTCTACAGTCTCAATGAAAAATATAGAGTTTGTTCGGTACTTCTGATGCTACACATATAAGCTTGTATTTCTATCATCTCCACATCAACTAAGATATACACAAAAATAAAATTAAAAAATACAGTAAATTTGCTGCTGTTATGCTGTTCTTAGACCAAATGAAAGGAATACTTCAGAACTTGTTAAAGACCAAGAATGAATCCAAATATGTCCTATTATACCAAGAAACTACTATTGAAAACTGAACCCGGACCCTCAGCATGGCTGGCACCACGAGAGAACCTGGACTATGCTCCAGAGCAGGCATGCTGGTCTGCATTCTAATCTGCTTCTCCTTTACAAATCAACTCCATAAAATTTCCACTGGACTAAATCCATTGGCAATGTTCCTGACAGACTGGTCAGGACAACAATGTGAATGAGAATACAGGGTCATTTTGTAAATTCAGTACACAAGTTCACAAAGCTCACGCAGGATTATCACCATTTATGATTTTTCTATGAATGACTGATGCTATTGCAATAATTAAATTACTGAAATAACCACTGAATGCTCAGTAAAAGTGAAAAACTTTAGCGTGCATCGGAAAAAGTTGGCCAATAAACTCTTACTCATACTCTCAGGAACTCAGTGAAATTGACTCTCTCTGTTTATTCCTCATACCCAAGTGGACACTTCCAGGTTAACAGTATTTGCTTTAGCCTATTCAGGTTATGTAAGTTTACTGCACATAAACATGCTTTTTTTCAAAGCACCCCAGGGCTTTGGTGAAAGATGAGCCTGTGTTCAACAGTCACTTTACATTATGAAGAGTAGCTCAACTGTGCAAGTCGCAAACCCAATTCAGAAAGGTTTTTAGCAGCTTAATATACAATATATATAACTGTACAGTATCAAGCTCATGTCTTTAAATAGATTTATGCAAAGTCACTGTGTAACATTACATTATTGGTGTTAACTAACGTAAGGGAGGCTGCATGCTGGGGCAGGGAGGCAGTTTAGCCACTTCACAGCTCATGGTTCCTATGTTCGATCCTTGGGTTATTGTCTGTGCAGAGTTTTGCATGTACTCCCTGTGTTCACATCAGCGTTATCTGGTTATCTCCCACTGTCTAAAAACATAGATGGACTGGCTATGCTAAACTGACCCCAGGTGTGTGTGTGTGTGTGTGTGTGTGTGTGTATGTATACATGGGGCCATGTCAAGGGCTGGCATCCAATATGAAATAAAGCCAATAGGGAGGAAAGTTTCTACAAATTTGCATAGAGGTGTACCATAGATTTCCAAGGTGCAAGATGTGTGTCTATATGGAAAAAAACAACACTAAGAGCTACCACAGCAGCCAGTGTTTACTTGATAAGCCTGTACTGCTAGCTCTCAGTGCTTTGCCTGCTTTGCCACAGTCACAGGCAATTCAAGAGGCTTCTTTCTTTCTCTTCTTTCATTCACTGCTCTGCTGTTTCATGATGCACTTAGATATAATATATAACTTTAAACATGCAACAATAGAATAAGAAATGATTAAGCGAGAAAAAAAATCAGTAGGAGCACAATTATAGGACACGATTCTTAGAAGTAGGAATGTTTATCACTCAACTTTGGAGGCTTGCCAGAGTCTCGGAGCTCCATTGAGAGAAGGAGGAGGAGGAGGAGGAGAAGGGGGAGGAGGGCTGGGAGCCTGAGGTCGCTCTAAATCCGTTTAAAAAGCGCCAGAGCTCTCCGTGTTGTGATCACACACACACTTAGACACACACACACACAACTCGGCACCTTCTGCTGACGCCTCCGCTCGCTGTCCTGTGAAACCACAGTAATCTGAGAGGTGAAACCCTCAGCTGAGGCTCAGAGATCTGCGCGACGCTGGAGCCAGTTCTGCTGTGACGCACATTTTAAACTTCAAATTCCTCTCCCTGGTAACTGCTCACTAAAACTGGTAAGTGGCTATTTAAATGTCAATTTGCATACACAAAAGTGCTAAATCGCGCATAGTAAGCCTCGTTTAAAGAGAATGTTGTGAATTCCTTTACCTGACTGTTGTTGGAGGTGTGTCATGGTGGGAGTGTCTGTTATCCAAGAAACCTTATCATTATACATGCAGGGTCAAAAATATTAAACAGCATAATAAACCAGCTCACGTGACTTCTGTAGCTTAGAGATCAAAGCCATAGTCTTTGTCAAAATATCAAATGAAGATGGGTTTGTTGGGCTTCCTTTTTAGGTGACAGTGTTGTTTATTTATTTATTTATTTTTTGCTTTAGAAGTATTTATAAGATAAGATAAGCTGATTTTCTCTCAGTCCAAGACGCCGACCCACTTTCCTCTGAACTCCAGGTTTGCTGATCTCCGACACATTTATATAACTGACTTTGCCACAACAAAGCTGTTGCCTTGACTATTAAGGGTTGCTTTCCACTTTATAGGCTAATTGCTGAGTTTTATTACGTCAGTACTGCAAAACTACATGACGCACCTCCTGGCCATTAACTGCATGTATACACCGTGTATATATTCATTAGAGCGGATGGCTCGTGCTCGCTGTGCGTCACGTACAGCACGCGAGCAGTGAGGCGCGTGCTGGTGCGCACGGTGTAGGAACCGCGTGCGCATAACTGATGAGATTATCGCCTTGCTGTTCTTTGAATCGGACATAGTGCCTTTTGTATGACTATTGATCCTTTACCCTATCCTTTACCTGAGGCGTGTTGCACACATTTGCATGTGGCTCCCTGAAGCCAAACCCATTTCCGCCCACCTTGTTCCATATAGCTGATGAAAAACCTAACAGTCTATGAGNTGGTATCACGTAATGCTGGCAGCAGAAGATGCTGCAAATCACTGCAAGTGCCTCGAGGGTCTCCAATTTACAATTCATCTCACTTGTAATTATTAGTTTAATGCTCCACTTAAGTTTTCAAATATTCCAGTGAAGATTGTAAAGAACACGAAAGTGCAGACATTTGTTCCAGCACAATTCATTTTCTTGTGACTTGTTATGCATACCAATCCATTCCAGGGTTTTGAAGAGCCATTACACGACTATTTAGCAGGTGGTTCTTCACAGTTCTCTGAATAGTTAGTATCTTATGAGGTTAATTGATATCATTCATACCAAAACCTGTTGAATATTAATAACAGAATAGTTGCTAACATCTCTGTTATAGGAAAACATTGCAAAGTTTTTATTGGGGTTAGCCCATTGAAGAGGTAGCTATTATTCAGTTATTCATCTTAAAGCATGTTATTTTGTGTGTGCTATGAATTACTCAGTAACCATAGTAAAACTGAACCATGAAAAGGGGTCTAGTAATCAGGATGAAGTGGGTTTAGACCTAGTAAAGGGTTCTGACAGTTTAAAGGGGTAAAAGTTTGCACAGGTATATAAGGAGATTCAAACTTAGGTCCTAGGAAGCCAGAGATTTGTTTTCTATCTTCTTTTATATATTCATCTTCAAACAGAGAGTAATCTCAGCTCAAACTTGAACCGGGGGATCCTGGAGCTGTGATGCAGTAACACTACCTACTGTGCCACCAAATCCTTCTTCTAACAGATCAAATTCAGTATACAAGTATCCAAACAAGTATACAAAATTTAAATGGGAGCAGCACCAGTACTGCGCTGGGCTCAATGCCGAATGCCAAAGGGGCAAAAGAGCTACAAAGCCTCATTGCACAATGCAATAGCTTTGAAAATCCTGCTGTATACAGTGTAATGCCATACATGGCATCAACGGCAAATTTCATATTTAAAAGAAGCCTGAAAAAGTTCATTCTAATTTAATTTTCATCCTAACAATATGATTGTTTTGGTTTCTAAAGATCTGATCTATTTATAGAGAAACAGAGAGCAGAATGTGAGTAGGAAACTTGCAGTCGTATGAACTGTGTGTAACCAGTGGAACTTGCGTAGTGTTCTTAGAAATGGTTAGAGAGTAGGTGTGGTGATGTGTTGAAAGTAAAAACTAAAAAAAAAAAAAAAGTTAAGTTGAATTCCTGCTTTTGTGGTAACATAACCTGTAAAAGAACAAATATTGACTGACATAGCTTGATCCTCCATTTATTTCAATAACATGGAAAAGTTGTGTAGATAAGTAGACATTTTGTCTGTAAACAGTTTGTATATGTAGTTAGATTTGGGTAAATTACCACTTGAGCAGCAAAACAGCTTAACGCAGGACCATGGCTTTCCCACATCATCCTGGCACTCAAGTTATAGAAATATAACTGAAAGTGAGTTGGCTCACTTTGGCCTTTATGTCCTGAGTTGTGATTTATTTCACTCCCTCTCAGATGTGTTCTGGATTATATCCCTCTTGTGCACTGGCAGGGAATGAACAAGGCCTTACAATTCCTCACCACTGTACACAACATGTCTGTGTTGAATAATGGGTGTGATGCGAGAGAGAGAGAGAGAGAGAGAGAGAGAGAGAGAGAGAGAGAGGAGTGTGCGTTGGCTAGATTTTGCTAATAGGAAGAGAAGAATTGCAACTAGTACTTTTGCTTTTGCTGCTTTTGCTTTTCAGTTGAAACTTAAGGGCTTAAGGAAGGGCTTAATATTTTCATTGACCATAAGGGCGATGGGGGGGATAAACATTCATTTAAAACTTTAGTACAATTTTACTGTTGTGTTGAAGCTCTAGTAGTAGAAAAGCTGCAGGAGACAATCTGTTGAATATTATATACTCCCAGTGACCCCAAGAGTCAGACTTGATCCCATGACAAACACAGGGTTGCAGTAAAAGCAGTAACTAAGCACAGACTGCTCAAGGTTACATTCCCAAAGATACACTGCTGTGATTAATGATGTATAGTGATTGTAACACAATGTACAATGCATATATAGTACTTTTATGTTCATTTGCTACACATAACACAACTATTGATTTCCAATTCAGTGAGATAAATCTTGACCATGCTGAACCATATCACTTCTGTAGTCCTGTGTACTTAAACACCAGAGGCAGAGGTAGATGCATGTAAATGCAAAAGGGTGTACTGTGATCACTGTTCAACAGTTTCCAAGACATGTAAGGTATCAAGCCTATGCTTTTATTGTTTGCATATTGGTCCCTTACATAACCCTGAATCTTCAGATACCCCTCTACAACTCACAGTATGCTTTTGACATGCTTTCCTCCCTTTGGTTTTGCATAGAACATCAGTCAAATGTAAATTCACAATTGTCGCTTTGGGATTAAGAGAAACTGACATTGTTCCAGATGGATTTTTGTGGGCTGAAAATGAATTGAGTTCATTATGTGCCAGATAATCAGTAGTGTGAGAAAGCTTCCAGGCATACAAGAGTTTACCAAATAGCTATGGGGTGGATGGAGGGAGGGAGGAAGAAAAACAGACTCTACAGGGAAAGAGTATATTTTTAGATAAACCAAGATTACTCTACCCAGCTTTAGAGAAAACAAGAGACTTTTCATGTAGCATGAAGGTTCTGTACTGGCACAGATCTTTGGGATAGTAATTTTCTCAGGCCCTTATCTGATGCTATAACTGCATGCACATATGTGAAATTAAATGAA